>JBBPSM010000634.1:0-10456 GCA_038093595.1 Butyriboletus regius
TGGAGAGCAGGATTTTGGGACTATGGTATGGCCAGCACAGTCTCCAGACCTCAATCCCATTGAACATCTCTGGGGTCACCTCAAAAGAAGGCTAGCAGATCAAGAACACCCCCCTAGTGGAATTCATAAGTTATGGGAGAGAGTTCAGGTGGAATGGGAGGGGATACCACCTGAGGAGTGTCAGAAGTTAATTAAAAGCATGCCTAGGAGGATAGAAGCAGTGCTCAAGGCAAAGGGAGGCTATACCAAGTACTAATACCCACTTCATATCAAGAGATGCAAAACTGTTACAATGATATTGCTGTTTTGAAATAAGCATAACTCCACAGTCTCTGGGCCAAATCACATGATCCAGAGGCCAGATTGTAGCCAAGAGTATGTACATTGTTTGTCCTTACCAAAGCTAACCGAAATTCCCACAGGTGTTTGTGGTGCACTGTGCGCACCACATCAGGGTTAGGCATTGCAATGGTTTTGGAGGTCACTGTATGACATACCACAAGGTTGGCAACAATACCATATTCATCCCATAACACACATGCATCGATATCCTCTGCCAATAGATTCATATGTTCCTTGCATCGATAGAGCACATCTGTGTCAAGCTCTTTGTTCCTCACCATACATCTAACATGTACACTGGAGTCAGTGATACAATAGAGCTTGATCCTAGAACTCACTGGCACTTACTTTGGACACCAATTACAGACAATGCATGCTAATAATACTTGTTCTTTGTAATTAGCTATGTAAGGTCCAAGGGAGAAAACAATGTGCCAATAGTAGCCATCAGCGAAATGTTTGACCTTTCATGCAGTCATGAAGCGCTTGAGGCACTCAAGAATCTTTGATAACGACTGGTGAAACAACTGGCATCAGAATTTACAAAAGGCAGATGTCGCAGCATGTTTCCTTGTAGCTGGTACAGTCAGATTGTCATGAGTAAGCATTGGCACAATTAGACAAACACAAGATATATTTCTTGGCATTGCTAAGAAAGCAATAAGTACAACACTGTTCTTATGCGAGCATCATGCAGTGTTGTGGAGGTTACCGAGGGAAAGATATAGCAGATAATAATTATACTGTCCTATTGTAACTGATACTGTGGTCTTGTCAGACCCAAGAATGATGGATACTAGCGTGGTACCATGAGTTGATGGGCCTTGAGCTATGAGATCCTATAGAATAATTAGGCCACTAGCTCATGGTTAGTATGACAAGGGAATGGCTTACCACCTCCTCCCAAGCCCAGTCACCAGACATGAAGTCTTGCCAGCGATGCACATCTGTGGCCGCGTCATACTCCCTATAAGGTGCATAGTCCATTGCATCCTTGAAGTCAGCGTTCCTGATGATCTGCATGATAGCGCATTCAGGCTCATGCATCCAGACATCGTACACATCATCCATCCAGAACACAGGGTTTTCTGTTTGGCCGCCAGTATACTTTACTCCAAAGCAATCCCAAGTGATGTTGCCCACCTGTGTACTGTCAATAACATTGTACAGTTTGGCACAGCTGCTAAATGGCGGCTGGTCACCATGTTTTTGCAGGTATGCTAAGAAGATGTCTAAGAGCTTGTTCATGTTGGAAGATGATATCTGAATCTGTCTGTAAAGAAGGTTGGCCAACTCGAATTCCATGTGGTTGAAGAATGGGTCCCAGTCGTCTGGTACCTTTGCACAGTATGGTAAAGGAGGGGCTTCCAGTGGTAGGAAATTGCCATCAGCATCACAAGGTTGGCCTGATGAGATGTCAGCCTCTGAGACCACTAGAGCAGAGAGTGGTTATACCTGTCAATTTGACATGGTAGTTATGATAAATCTTGGCACCGGGTCTGTGCCATTGTGAGTCAGCAGCCACGTCGTCACCATCCACCCCCATGTGAGGTGCATCATGGGATTCACTGCTGGTTGGATTGAATGAGCTGTCAGCGACCCGCTCAATGGGGCTGGCCCTACTTGAGGTTGGAATATTGGAGAGGCTTCTAACCAAAAAGTCGGGGTGGAAGCGGTTAACATGATTGGTAAGGCCAGATTTGTTGCTGAACCATTGTCTACAGTTAGGGAATCTACACTGAATGTGGATGGGCATATTGGCATGGCGGCTGGAGTGCATGAAGGGAGCGCAGACATGGATTCCAACGAGGGCAGTTGTTGCAGTGGGGAAGCGAGAACCTGAGGTGTGGATATATGAGCAGATGTTTGACGACCTAGATCCAAGATATATAAGGTTTGGATAGATTTACAAACCCGAACCTGAAAATTTTTCAACATACAAAAGGGTAGCAGGAAGGCATCAAATTTCCATCCCCACTTGCATCCCACCTAACCTTCACACTTGTTTCTGAATACTCAGAGTCACTCATTCAGTCATTCACTATGCAACTCTCCAACCTGCTCACCTCTACATGTCGGACGCACAAGACAAACACTAAAAAGCACCTGGATCTGCCGGATGCCCCTGCCAAAAGGTGGACATGATCTGAAAAATTGGCTGATGATGCAGAGAGAACAAAGGTGCAAGACATGCAACATAAAAACGCACTATTCACATTGGTGACTGTTACGGATAATGAGGGGGCATTACCTTTTTCCTTACCCACTCCACCTCTCTCCCCGGGTCTTTGGGATGACCTCTTCTTCAACACCGGCGATCTCCTTGGGAACGGCAATCTCCCTACTCCAGCACTGGATGACACTGCCTTCTAGGCAGTGTGAGGCTATGACCACTGCCATCAAGGCTGCGCAAGGCAGTGGTGCGGATCTCTCCTTTTCAATTTGTATTTCTTTCGGACCATTCCTTCTCAGCTATGTTCTCTCGCGCATAGCCTCGTATTTCCAACTCTTCCCGATCCCATCTTGGTCGATTACAGTATGCCTATTTATGGTCTCAAGAAGCCTCCCCTAAAGTACCTATAAACCTATATATAGAGGCTTCTTACCACCCATGTAACTTTAACCTTGATCTACACAATATACTGTGTAATCACTTGTTCCGCTCGCTTCACTCTACCGCCTCACCCGCTTAGAGTTGGAAGTCATCTTCGCCGTTGCGCTCCTGATCTTCCTGATCATCAGCACCCCTTTTTGCTGCCTGTCTGCAGAACGCTGACACCATCGGGGCAGTTCGCCACAGGAGCATCGTCATCGACACTAGAGCGCTAGGCCCCTTGTGCCTAGGCTAGGTTCTGTTGATCCCTCTGCCATTAGAGTGCTAGGACTCTCCATCCTAGACTAGGTTTCGGCCGTATAGAGAAAGAGACGTGTTCGACCACATCGCCTGTGGTCGGGAACGGAACACGCTCATGTCACTTGTTACGCACGCTGAGTCGGTGTAACAAAAGATCAAGGTTTTAAACTGCGAAGTGCCATCGCGCCTTCGCAATCCATCTTCAACCGAAGGTTCGGACGACGACTACAAAGGTAGTCACCCCAGGTCGAAACCATCCACCCCATCAATCTCTCAGCCCTTTTAGGGTCTGACTCGGAAGATGAAGTTACCCCAACACGTGCTTCTACCCCACATTCCAAAACGTCTTCATCAAGGAGAATCCCAGGGTCATCTCACTTTCCCGACCCAGCTACACATCCATCTCCCCCACCGTCCAGATCGCCAGGTTTTCCATGTGCTCTCTGCTCGCACTCTGCGACCCCATCGGTAGATCCTTCCCCTCTGCCACAATCAGAACCGATTGTCATAGACCCACCATCCAACGAGGAAGAGATCTTTACCGGAGACACAACCCAGCAAGTGGACCTCAGCGGCGTCACTAGAAGGACCCTACCGGATCTAGACTCCGACGATGAAGACATGCCCGAGATTAAAGCTGCACTCCCTGAGGAGTTTAGTGGAAACACAGAAGACGCCAGGCAATGGCTCTTCACTATGGAGGCATACTTCTTGCTCCATACACAGTATGACGAGAACGCCAAGCAGTACACGCTCTTGAACAGGATGTCCAAGAGCCGAGGAAAGGCCTTCGCAGAGACCTGGCACATGAAGCTTGCTGATGCAGCTGTGCCGAATGGAGAAAAGACCTACATGAGGATAAAGGAGGCATTCATGACAACCTTCTCTCCCCACAACTTGAAGGATATGGCCAAAGCAGAGATATCAAACATGACCCAAGGAAAGTCGTTGTTCAACGACTTCCTATCTCGCTTCGCCCTCCTTGCTGTATGCACGGGAGCTATGGAGATGTCAACTATTGCCGAGTGGTTCCTCCATGCTGTGGATCCATGAATCCTTCAACAACTTGTCAATTGCGGAATACTGGATACCGCCACCTCAATCGAGCAGATCTACGACAAGGCATCTGCCATCGAAACAGGGTTCCAGAGAATGAGAGCAATCCAACGAGGGACCTCTACACATTACAGAGGAGGAAGGAGTTCCAGAGATCCCAATGCCATGGACGTCGACTGACTCACCCTAGATCCCCCCACTCATGCTCGCTTAATGCAAGAGAATAGGTGCTTTGTCTGCCAGAAGACAGGGTGCTCCACCAGAAACCATCCAGGGTATGCGCCTAACAACCGCAAGAAGAAACCCTCGATGGCTTACACCCGAACCGTCACCACCACCACCACCACCAAGAAACCGCTTGGGGCAGTTCCATACACGCACAATGGGGGCAGCCCATCAGAACCCTTGGACAGGTATATAGCCGGTCTTGTCAAGAACAAGGGGAAGGACACGGTCCTTCGGACGTTGCGTCAGAGCTTTGACACCAGGCTTGACAAACATGGAGACCCACTGGACATGGGTATGGAGTCAGACGATCAGGCCGCAAACGAATGGGATGAGGCTATCAATGAGTGCTCACTAGATCCCATCTTTCCCGCATCTCTTTCCACTGAATCGCATTTTTAAATGGAGGAGGTAAACCAACGTTACCTTCCTCCTACATGATAGCCCCTGTATTTATTTCCGGATCTAAGAGCAATTCTATCCGTATCCCTCTAAAGATCCGGAAACCAGGGAAATTCGCTGGCAAAAATGTGCTTCTCGACAGTGGAGCCACTGGTTGTTTCATCTCAAGGAAACTGGTGGCACGGTTATGATTACCGGTCCGCGAATTGGAACATCCAATCCGAGCATGGAATGTGGACGGTACCCAGAATCAATCTGGGCAGATTCGGTTCAAGATAACAATCATCTTGGACTATGGTGGACTAATGGAGCGGCGGGACCTCCTAGTCCTGGAATGCGGCAAGGATGATATCATCCTAGGACTCCCTTGGCTGCGGGCCATCAACCCGGAAATTGACTGGAAAAGTGGACAGGTAACAATTGCGCCATCGCACTATCGGTACACGACAGGAGACACCCCTGGTACCATCGAACAGAGATACCTACTGAGGTATCTAGGCCATGACGAAACGGCCCATGTAGAGGATGAGATCCATCTGGCAACTCGGTCCTGGGAACCCATGCAACAAGTGGAGTTCATCAATGCACACGGAGGAATAGGACCAGACTGTATGCTCAGAAGAGCTACTCTCTCAACGGCCATCGCTCAACAAGCGCACAAGGCGAAGGTTTCACTCCCGAAAGCCTTTGAGACTTATAAAGATGTCTTCGCGAAGAAGATGAACACGAAACTACCCCCCTCCAGACCGTATGATCACACCATCGAGCTTAAAGACTCGTTTGTCCCAAAATGAGCCAAAGCCTATCCTTTGAACCCTGCGGAAAAGAAGCCTGCAAAGAGTTCATCAAAGAACATTTAGAGACCGGGAAGATCTCTCCATCCAAATCTCCCCAAGCCACACCCTTCTTTTTTGTTCAAAAGAAGGACGGGAAACTCCGACCCTGCCAGGACTACTGGTACCTGAATAGCCATACCATCAAGAACGCATATCCTCTCCCCTTAATTTCCGACCTCGTGGACAAGTTAAAGGGATCGTCGATCTTTACCAAATTCGATGTACGATGGGGCTATAACAATGTATTAATCAAACTGGAAGATCGCTGGAAGGCCGCCTTTCTTACCCTGCTTGGCTTATTTGAGCCCAATGTAATGTTCTTTGGAATGTGTAACTCCCAGCAACATTCCAGGCCTTCATGGATGACCTCTTTGGCGATTACATCGCAGAAGGATGGCTGGTGATCTACATGGACGACCTGTTGATCCACTCGACAGATCAAGAGACGCACAACGAAAGGACGCAGAAGATCCTAGAATGCTTCCGACAACATGAGATGTACCTCAAGCTGGAGAAATGCACGTTCTCAGCAGACGAGGTAGAGTATTTGGGTATGATCGTAGGGAAGAATGGGGTCCGCATGGATCCAACCAAACTCAAGGCCATCAAAGAATGGAAACCACCCATCAACGTGAAGGATGTTCGGTCCTTCATCGGCTTCTGTAATTTCTACAGGAAATTCATCCCCTCCTTCTCTGACATTGCGCGTCCATTGCTGGACCTCACCAAGAGCACCACTACTTGGTACTGGAGCGAAACCCAGGAGAAAGCCTTCCGGAAGTTACAACATGCCTTCACTAGAGAACCAGTGTTAGCCTTCCCCGATACAACAAAACCCTTTACCCTCATGACCGACGCCTCACTGACTGCTTCGGGAGCAGTCTTAATTTTAATGCAAACAGATTCCAATGGGGACCTATGTCCATGTGGATATCTCTCCTGGACCTTCTCTCCAGCGGAGAGGAACTACAACATATATGACAGGGAACTCTTGGCTGTCATACGAGGGTTGGAGGAGTGGAGACAATATTTGCTCGGGTCTCCACATCCCGTGGTCGTCTTGACAGACCACAAAAACCTCACCTATTTTAAAGAACCTCGAAAGCTGTCATGACGACAGGCCAGGTGGCTCCTGTTCCTACAGGACTTCAATATGGAATACCAGGCACTCCCAGGCACGAAAATGGCACCGGCCGACGCACTCTCGCGTCGGGATGAAATCGACACCTCCAAGGATAACGAAGATGTTCAGATCCTCCCCTCCAATGCATTCAATCATCAGGTTAGGGCAATTGACTTAGCCCTCTTGCAGAAGATCAGTGATTCCACGAGATCAGACCCCCTAGTGATCTCCGCACTTCATGCTATGGAGAAGGAAGAACCCCTCTTCGCCAGATCCTTCCCTGCCGACTGGAACTTTTTGGAAGATCGCCTTTATTACAAAGGATGGTTATATATCCCAAGACCTGCACAGAAAGACCTCATCACCTCCACCCATGAATCCCTCGAAGGAGGACATGGTGGCCACCTTCGCACTGTGGTGCTACTCTCCAAGGATTATTGGAGGCCCGGTCTCTCTACATTCGTCCGGAAATTCATCCAGGGCTGCGCTATATGCCAGTCTAATAAAGTTCAAACCCACCCCATGGTTCCCCCAGTCACGCCATTAGCCTTTGAAGGACGCCGCCCGTTCCAGAATCTTTCGGTGGATTTAATCACCGACCTTCCCCCTGTTGGGGAATTTGACTCGGTTATGGTCGTGGTCGACCATGGCCTTAGTAAGGGGGTAATTCTCGCCCCTTGCTCAAAAACGGTAGACGTGGCTGGCATAGCCCGTCTTTTCTTTGAAAAAGTGTTCCTACGATATGGGTTGCATGATAAACTCGTATCTGATCGAGGACCACAGTTCGCTTCAGCATTCGCCAGAGAGCTAGCCCGACTGCTACAATACAACGTAGCATTATCAATGGCCTATCATCCACAAACGGACGGAGAGACAGAACGGTACAACCAAGAACTGGAAACCTACCTACAGATCTTCTGTGAAGGACAACCCCACAAATGGCTGGAATTGCTATCAATGGTGGAATTCACGCATAATTCCACCACTCATTCGGTCACCGGCAAATCCCCCTTTTCATTGATCCTCGGATATGAACCTCGGTCCTATCCACCCCTCGGACGTACCTTTCTCCCGGCCTTAGAACAAAGACTCTCTAGCATGGAAGATGTGCGGAAAGAAGCACAAGCGGCCCATGTGCTAGCACAACAACGAATGAAGGAGAGAACACTCTCTCACTTGAAACCCTGGAAAATCGGAGACAAGGTCTGGCTTGAAACCAGAAACCAGAAACTCCAAGTACCCTCGCGTAAACTCTCCCAGAAGTGCACTGGTCCCTTTGAGATTATGAAGGTGGTATCAGCCGTAGCCTTCCAATTGAAGCTACCTGCTCAATGGCAAATCCACAACGTGTTCCATGCATCCCTACTTTCCCCGTACCGGGAAACGCCAGAACACGGACCCAACTTCACCCAACCCCCTCCGGAACAAATCGGAGCGGAAGAGGAATACGAAATTGAATCCATCATCAATCATCAGGGTTCAAAAGGTCGAAGGCAGTACCTCGTACACTGGAAAGGATACACTGCCACAGAGCGGACTTGGGAACCCGAGTCCAATCTAGAAAACACCAAGACAACGCTAAAGGAGTATAAAAGCCGGCATAAACTCTGACGGAGTTCCAATGCCAAAGGAAGATCTTTCCTTACTTCTTATCACCATCTCCCACGTTTCCGCCACTCTTACCCAAGCCAGACTCCAAGTACGTTACCCCGACCTCAACATTCCTAAGCACACCCAGGAACACGAGTGTTTCTGCCCTATAAACGGCTGCCCATATCATTACTCCTGGTAGATGTCCTACACCGATGCCCCCCTTCCCCTCTCAGAACGACTCCAACGCCTCCCCCCCTATGCACGGCGTATTTACTATGCCAGACTCCTGGAGGACAGAGACTCCCTCGCCACCCTTAGGTCCATTCCATTCGTCCTCTGCAACCCCAGCGTCACCCAGCTCATTGACCTATTTGGGATGTATGGTGCCCTTCAAACCATTCTCACCCAGCCCCCCTGGAGCAAGACAGGTACCTATCACCCCGGAGAGACGCACCCGACGACGCTCCTTCTGCAAATACGTGAGACCATCCTGGACTACCTCAACGACGAGGGGTTCAATTTCTCCATATCCCTCCTCCCCTTCCAACACCTCAAACGGCATCTCGCCCCCGTCCTCTTCTCACTCACCCAAGCGGAGCATACATTTTTCTTTGCCCCTCGTAACGCCGCCACCCCCACCCGTCCAAACAGAGGACATCCCTCTATTGCTGAGCCCTCTAGAGAAGGTCTCTGCCGAAGTCTTGGCCTTGACAGAGCTGATTAGCTCCCTACAACGCCAGTTAGACAGCCAAACGGAGTCACTACCGAGAGAGATACCCCCATCACAGACGTCGGCTCCACCACCACCACCTGCACCAGCCGACCTCCCACCCCCATACCAACCGAGCCCGTCCTCACTCCTGTCGAATGACCCCTTTTGGGTCCAACCAGACGCCTATGCCGACGAGATGCCATGGTATTCTCAGTTGGACTCCCCTCACGTCCCCCACCTGCTTCCCCCACTGACCCTATTCCCCCCTCACTGGGAGACTCTGCAACGCGGAGCCTTCCAACTCCCTCCGTTCCCATTCTTCAATCCTGGAACCCCTTTGTCCGCCCAAACGGCATACCCCCAGTGGATGATTGTCCCGATGCCGTGGACATACCCACCGTCGCTACCCCCACTGCTCGAAATCCCACCCCCAGCAGAGTATGCTATCAATGTCACCAACTTGGACATCTCCGCACAGAATGTCCCCGATACCATTGCCCCTTCTGCAACGTGGTCGCCCCGGGACATCCACAGTATCGTTGCCCTCAACGATGCTGTAGCACTTGCCACCAACTTGGACACTCCTGGCAGGTCTGTCTCTGCAACGACCTTCCTGACGACTCCTGGGATCTCTCCGATTACCTCGTCAACGACAGAGACCGAAGCTCTTGAGATGGAACTTCAAGACTATGAGGAGGGTAACATTACGGATAACGAGGGGGCATTACCTTTTTCCTTACCCACTCCACCTCTCTCCCCGGGTCTTTGGGATGACCTCTTCTTCAACACCGGCGATCTCCTTGGGAACGGCAATCTCCCTACTCTAGCACTGGACAACACTGCCTTCTAGGCAGTGTGAGGCTATGACCACTGCCATCAAGGCTGCACAAGGCAGTGGTGCGGATCTCTCCTTTTCAATTTGTATTTCTTTCGGACCATTCCTTCTCGGCTATGTTCTCTCGCACATAGCCTCATATTTCCAACTCTTCCCGATCCCATCTTGGTCGATTACAGTATGCCTATTTATGGTCTCAAGAAGCCTCCCCTAAAGTACCTATAAACCTATATATAGAGGCTTCTTACCACCCATGTAACTTTAACCTTGATCTACACAATATACTGTGTAATCACTTGTTCCGCTCGCTTCACTCTACCGCCTCACCCGCTTAGAGTTGGAAGTCATCTTCGCCGTTGCGCTCCTGATCTTCCTGATCATCAGCACCCCTTTTTGCTGCCTGTCTGCAGAACGCCGACACCATCGGGGCAGTTCGCCACAGGAGCATCGTCATCGACACTAGAGCGCTAGGCCCCTT
>JBBPSM010000636.1:0-10446 GCA_038093595.1 Butyriboletus regius
GAATACGGTTGTGTCACTTGTTATGCATGCCTAGTCAGCGTAACAAAAGATCAAGGATTTAAACTGCAAAGTATCATTGTGTCTTCGCAATCCATCTGTTATGCCGACTAGGCATGCGTAACAAGTGACACAACTGTGTTCCGTTTCCTACCACGGGCGATGTGGTCAAACAGATTTCTTCCTCTATACAGGCAGAACCTAGTCTAGGATGGAGGATCCTAGCACTCTAATGCCAGAGGGATCAACAGAACCTAGCCTAGGCACAAAGGGTCCTAGCGCTCTAGTGTCAATAACAATGCTCTTGTGGCGAACTGCCCTGACGGTGTCGGCGTTCTGCAGACAAGCAGCAAAAGGGGGTGCTGATGATCAGGAAGATCAGAAGCGCAACGGCAGAGATGACTTCCAACTCTTAAGCATGTAAAGCGGTAGAGCAAAGCAAGCGGAACTGAATGACCAGACACAGTATATTGTATAGATCAAGGTTAGAGTTTACATGGGCAGTCAGAAGCCTCTATATATAGGTTTGTAGGTAATTTAGGGGAGGCTTCTATAAACCATCAATAGGTATGCTACATAGGGCCGAGATGCGATCGGGAAAATCGGGAGATACAAGGCTATGCACAAGAGAGCACAGCCAAGGAGGAATGGTCCAAAGAAATGTGAAATAGAAGGGGAAAGATCCGTACCACTGCCTTGCACAGCCATGATGGCAGTGGCCACTGCCTCTACACTGCCTAGAAGGCAGTGTCATCCAGTGCTAGTATATGGAGATTGCCGTCCCAAGGGAAAGTGCCAGTGTCGAAGAGTAGGTCATCCTAGAGATCCAGAGAGAGTGGTGGAGTGGGTAGAGAAAAAGGTAGTACCCCCTTGTTAACCATAACACCATCATCAACTGAAGGTTCAGACGATGACTACAGAGGTAGTCACCCTGGGTCGAAACCATCCGCTGCATCAATCTCTCAGCCCTTTTAGGGTCTGACTCGGAAGAAGAAGTCACTCCAACACGTGCTTCTACCCTGCACTCTGAAACGTCTTCATCAAGGAGAATCCCAGGGTCATCTCACTTCCCCGATCCAGCCACCCATCCATCTCCTCCACCATCCAAATTGCCAGGTTTTCCAGGTGCTCTCTGCTCGCACTCCATGACTCCATCAGTAGATCCTTCCCCACTGCCACAATCAGAACTGATTGTCGTAGACCCGCCATCAGACAAGGAAGAGCTCTTTACCGGAGACACAACTTAGCCACTGGACTACAGCAGTGCTGTTAAAAGGACCCAACCAGATTTAGACTCAGACGATGACATGCCTGAGATTAAAGCTGCACTCTCCGAGGAGTTTAGTAGAAATGTATAGGACACAAGGCAATGGCTCCTCACTATGGAGGCATACTTCTCACTCCATACACAGTACAACAAGAACACCAAGCGGTATATGCTCTTGAACAGGATTTCCAAGGGCTGAGGAAAGGCCTTCGCAGAGGCCTGGCACATGAAGCTTGCTAATGTAGCTGTGCTGAACGCAGAGAAGATCTACACCAAGATAAAGGAGGCATTTATGACAACCTTCTCCCCCCACAACTCCAAGGACATGGCAAAAGCCAAGATTTCAAACATGACTCAAGGAAAGTCATCGTTCAATGACTTCCTATCTCGCTTTGCCCTCCTTGCCTTACGAACGGGAGTCATGGAGATGTCGACTATTGCCAAGTGGTTCCTCCATGCTGTGGATCCACGCATCCTTCAATAACTCGTCAATTGTGGAGTTTTGGACACCACCACATTGATTGAGCTGATCTACAACAAGGCATCTGCCATTCAGACAGGATTCCAAAGAATGAGAGCAATCCAATAAGGGACCTCCACTCATTACAGAGGAGGAAGGAGCGCCAGGGATCCCAATGCTATGGATGTTGACCGACTGACCCTAGACCCTCCTACCTGCACTCGCCTGATGCGCGAGAATAGGTGCTTTGTCTGCCAGAAGACAGAATGCTCAACTAGAAACCATCCTGGGTATGCACCTAACAACCGCAAGAAGAAACCCTCAATAGCTTACACCTGAACCGTCATCACCACCACTACCGAGAAACCGCTTGGGGCAGTTCCACACACGATGGGGGCAGCCCATCAGAACCCTTGGACAAGTACATAGCCAGTCTTGTCAAGAACAAGGGAAAGGACATGGTCCTTCGGACATTGCGTCAGAGCTTTGACACCAGGCTTGATGAACATAGAGACCCACTGGACATGGGTATGGAGTCAGATGAACAGGCCGCAAACAAATGGGATGAAGTTATCAATGAGTGCTCACTAGATCCCATCTTTCCTGCATCTCTTTCCACTGAATTGCATGTTTAAATGGAGGGGGTAAACCAACGTTGCCTTCCTCCTACACAATAGCCCCTGTATTTATTTCCAGATTGAAAAGCAATTCTATTTATATCCCATTAAAGATCTGGAAACCAGGGAAATTCATTGGCAAAAATATGCTTCTCAACAGTGGAGCCACCAGTTGTTTCATCTCAAGGAAACTGATGGCACAGCTACAACTACTGGTCTGCGAGTTGGAATACCCAATCCAAGCATGGAACATGGATGGTACCTAGAATCAATCTGGACAAATTTGGTTCAAGACAATGCTGGTCTTGGACTACGGTGGACTGATGGAGCGGCAGAACCTCCTAGTCCTGGAATGCAGCAAGGATGATATCATCCTAGGACTCCCTTGGCTATGGGCCATCAACCTGGAAATTGACTGGAAAAGTGGATGGGTAACTATAGCGCCATTGCACTATCAGTGTACAACAGGAGACACCCCTGGTAGCATCGAATAAAGATACCTGCTGAGGTATCTGGGCCACGACGAAATGGCTCACATAGAGGACAAGATCCATCTAGTGACTCGGTCCTGGAAACCCATGGAATGGGCAGGGTTTATCAATGCACACAGAGGAATAGGGCCAGATTGTATGTGTTACGTCGACTCGGCGCACGTGACAAGTGACACAACCGTGTTCCGTTCCCAACCACAGGCGATGTGGTCGAACACGTCTCTTCCTCTATACGGCTGAAACCTAGTCTAGGGTGGAGAGCCCTAGCACTCTAACAGCAGAGGGATCAACAGAACCTAGCCTGGGACACAAGGGGTCCTAGCGCTCTAGTGTTGATGGTGATGCTCCTGTGGCGAACTGCCCTGACGGTGTCGGCGTTCTGCAGACAGGCAGCAGAAAGGGGCGCTGATGATCAAGAAGATCAGAAGCGCAACGGCGGAGATGACTTCCAACTCGGGTGAGGCGATCGAGCAAAGCGAGCAGAACGGGTGATTACACGGTATATTGTATAGATCAAGGTTAGAGTTTACATGGGGATCGAAGCCTTCTATATATAGGGTTTTGGGTAGTTTAGGGGAGGCTTCCTAAGGCCATAAATAGTCATACAGTGAACGGCCAAGATGGGATCGGGGATAATTGGAAATACGAGGCTATGCGCAAGAGAGCATAGCCGAGAAGGAATGGTCCGTAAGTAATATGAAATAAAAGGAAAGATCCGTGCCACTGCCTTGTGCAGCCATGATGGCAGTGGCCATTGCCCTACACAGCCTAGAAGGCTGTGTCATCCAGTGCTGGGGTGAGGAGATTGCCGTTCCAGAAGAGATCGCTGGAGTCGAAGAGGAGGTCATCCCATAGACCCGGAGTAAGGGGCGGTGTTGGTAGCAAAAAAGGTAATACCCCCTCACTAACCGTAACATTACCCTCCTTGTAGTCTTGAAGTTCCACCTCAAGAGCTTCTATCTCTGTCGTTGACGAGGTAATCGGAGAGGTCCCATGCGTCGTCTGGGAGGTCGTTGCAAAGACAGACCTGCCAGGAGTGTCCGAGTCATTGGCAAGTGGTGCAGCGTCATTGGGGGCAACGATACTGTGGATGTCTGGGTGCAACCACGTTGCAGTAGGGGCAATGGTATCGGGGACACTTGGTGCGTAAATGCCTGGGTTGATGGCATTCGTAGCAGACTCATTCGGGGGTGGGATTATGAGGGGAGGAGGAAGCGACGGCGGGTACGTCCATGGCATTGGGATGACTATCCACTGGGGGTATGCCGTTTGGGCGGACAAAGGGGTTCCGGGACTGGGAGGGAAGGAGGGGAGTGGAGGAAGCTGGAGGGCTCCTCGCTGCAGAGTCTCCCAATGAGGGGGGAATAGGGTCGGCGAGGGAAGCAGGACGGGATGGGAGGCCGGCTGAGAAAACCATGGCACCTCGTCAGCATAGGCGTCTGGTGGGACCCGAAAGGGGTCGTTCGACTGGAGTAAGGATGGGCTGGGTTGGTACAGGGGTGGCAGGTCTATCGACGAGGGTGGTGGTGGAGTCGGCGTCCGAGGTAGAGGTGTCTCTGGTGCTCGATTGTCTAGTTGGCATTGCAGGGAGTTGATCAACTCCGTTAAGGCCAAGACTTCAGCGGAGACCTTCCCTAGAAGGTTCGGTGACAGAGGGTTGTCCTCTGGTTGAGCGGGCGGGGGTGGCTGCATTACGAGGGGCAAAGAAAAATGTACGCTCCTCTTGCGTGAGCGAGAAGAGGACGGGAGCAAGGTGTCGTTCAAGGTGGCGGAAGGGGAGGAGTGAGACGGAAAAGTTGAACCCCTCGTCATGGAGGTAGTCCAGGATGGTTTGACGAATCTGCAGTAAGATCGTCGTTGGGTGCGTCTCTCCGAGGTGATGGGCACCTGTCTCGCTCCAGGGGGGCCGGGTGAGAAGGGTTTGAAGGGAACCATACAGCCTGAATAGCTCAACGAGCTGGGTGAGGCTGGGGTTGCAAAGGAAGAATGGAATGGCTCTAAGGGCGGCGAGGGAGTCTCTGTCCTTCAGGAGTCCGGCATAGTAAATGCACCGGGCGTAGTCGGGGAGACGTTGGAGGCGTTCGGAGAGGGGAAGGGGTGCATTGTCACGAGACATCTACCAGGAGTAGTGATACGGGCAGCCGTTTATATGGCAGTAGAACTCGTGCTCCCGGGCGTGTTTAGGAACATCGAGGTCAGGATAACGTACTTGGAGTCTGGCTTGGGTAAGAGCAGTGAAAACGCGGGAGATGGTGATGAGAAGTGAGGTGAGATCCTTCTTTGGCATTGGAACTCCGTCAGAGTTCATGCCGGCTTTTATACTCCTTTAGCGTTGTCTTGGCGTTTCCTAAGTTGGACTCGGGTTCCTAAGTCCGTTCTGTGGCAGTGTATCCTTTCCAGTGTACGAGGTACTGCCTTCGACCTTTTGAACCCCGATGATTGATGATGGATTCAATTTCGTATTCCTCTTCCGCTCTGATTTGTTCCGGAGGGGGTCGGGTGAAGTTGGGTCCGTGTTCTGGCGTTTCCCGGTACGGGGAAAGTAGGGATGTGTGGAACACGTTGTGGATTCTCCATTGAGCAGGTAGCTTCAGTTGGAAGGCTACGGCCGATACCACCTTCGTGATTTTGAAGGGTCCAGTGCGTTTCTGGGAGAGTTTCCTCGAGGGTACTTGGAGTTTCAGGTTTCTGGTTTCTAGCCAGACCTTGTCTCCTATTTTCCAGGGTTTGAAGCGAGAGAATGTTCTCTCCTTCATTCGTTGTTGTGCTAACACATGGGCGGCTTGTGCTTCTTTTTGTGCGTCCTCCATGCTAGAGAGTCTTTGTTCTAAGGCCGGGAGAAAGGTTCGTCTGAGGGGTGGGTAGGACCGGGGTTCATATCCGAGGATCAGTGAGAAAGGGGATTTGCCGGTAACCGAGTGAGCGGCGGAGTTGTGCGCGAATTCCGCCATCGGTAGTAATTCCAGCCATTTGTGGGGTTGTCCTTCACAGAAAATCCGTAGATAAGTTTCCAGTTCTTGGTTGTACCGTTCTGTTTCTCCGTCCGTTTGTGGGTGATAGGCCATTGACAATGCTACATCGTATTGTAGCAGCCGGGCTAGCTCTCTGGCAAAAGCTGAAGCGAACTGCGGTCCTTGATCAGACACGAGTTTGTCGTGCAAACCGCAGCGTAGGAACACTTTTTCAAAGAAAAGACGGGCTATTCCAGCCGCGTCTATCGTTTTCGAGCAAGGGGCGAGAATTACCCCCTTACTAAGGCCATGGTCGACCACGACCATTACCAAGTCAAATTCCCCAACTGGGGGAAGGTCGGTGATTAAATCCACCGACAGATTCTGGAATGGGCGGCGTCCTTCGAAGGCTAATGGCGTGACCAGGGGAACCGTGGGGTGGGTTTGAACTTTATTAGACTGGCATATAGCGCAGCCCTGGATGAATTTCCGGATGAATGTGGAGAGACCGGGCCACCAATAATCCTTGGCGAGCAGTGCCACCATGTGAAGGTGGCCACCGTGCCCTCCTTTGAGGGATTCGTGGGTGGCAGTGACGAGGTCTTTCCATGCGGGTCCTGGGATATATAACCGTCCTTTGTAATAAAGGCGATCTTCCAAAAAGTTCCAGTCGTCGGGGGAGGATCGGGCGAAGAGAGGTTCTTCCTTTTCCATGTCATGAAGCGCAGAGATTACCATGGGGTCTGATCTCGTGGAATCGCTGATCTTCTGCGAGAGGGCTAGGTCAATTGCCCTGACCTGAAGATCGAATGCATTAGAGGGGAGGATCTGAACATCTTCGTTATCCTTGGAGGTATCAATTTCATCGCGATGCGAGAGTGCGTCGGCCGGTGCCATTTTCGTGCCTGGGAGTGCCTGGTATTCCATGTCGAAGTCCTGTAAGAACAGGAGCCACCTGGCCTGTTGTCGTGACAGCTTTCGAGGTTCCTTGAAGTAGGTGAGGTTTTTGTGGTCCGTTAAGACGACCACGGGGTGTGGAGACCCGAGCAAGTACTGTCTCCACTCCTCCAACCCTTGTATGACAGCCAAAAGTTCCCTGTCATAGATGTCGTAATTCCTCTCCACCGGAGAGAAAGTTTGGGAGAGATATCCACATGGGCGTAGGTCCCTATTGGAGTCTGTTTGCATTAGGACTGCTCCTGAAGCAGTCAGTGAAGCGTCGGTCATGAGGGTAAAGGGTTTCGTAGTGTCGGGGAAGGCTAGCACCGGTTCTCTGGTGAAGGCATGTTGCAACTTCCAGAAGGCTTTCTCCTGGGTCTCGCCCCAGCACCAAGTGGTGGTGCTCTTGGTAAGGTCCAGTAATGGACGCGCGATGTCGGAGAAGGAGGGGATGAATTTCCTATAGAAATTGCAAAAGCCGATGAAGGAGCGAACATCCTTCACGTTAACGGGTGGTTTCCATTCTTTGATGGCCTTGAGTTTGGTTGGGTCCATGCAGACCCTATTCTTCCCTACGATCATACCCAAATACTCTACCTCGTCTGCTGAGAATGTGCATTTCTCCAACTTGAGGTACATTTCATGTTGTCGGAAGCGTTCTAGGACCTTCCGCGTCCTTTCGTCGTGTTCCTCCTGATCCGTTGAGTGGATCAATAAGTCGTCCATATAGATCACCAGCCATCCTTCTGCAATGTAATCGCCAAAAAGGTCGTCCATGAAGGCCTGGAACGTTGCCGGGGAGTTACACATCCCAAAGAACATCACATTTGGCTCGAATAGGCCAAGCGGGGTGAGAAAGGCGGCCTTCCAGCGATCTTCCGGTTTGATCAGAACGTTGTTATAGCCCCATCGCACGTCGAACTTAGTGAGGATCGACGATCCCTTTAATTTGTCGACTAGGTCGGAAATTAAGGGGAGAGGGTAGGCGTTCTTGATGGTATGGCTATTTAGATACCGGTAGTCCTGGCAGGGTCGGAGCTTCCCGTCCTTCTTTTGGACAAAAAAGAAGGGGGCAGCTTGGGGAGATTTTGATGGGGAGATCTTTCCTGTCTCCAGATGTTCTTTGATGAACTCCTTGCAGGCTTCTTGTTCCGCAGGGTTCAGAGGGTAAGCTTTAGCTCGTTTTGGAACGAACGAGTCTTTAAGCTCAATGGTGTGATCGTATGGTCGGGAGGGAGGTAGTTTCGTGTTTGTCTTCTCGGCGAAGACGTCCTTGTAATTCTCGAAGGCTTTCGGGAGGGAAACCATTGTTTTGTGCGCCTGTTGAGCGATGGCCGTTGAGAGAGTAGCTCTCCTGAGCATACAGTCCAGCCCTATTCCTCCGTGCGCGTTGATGAACCCTGCTCGTTGCATGGGTTCCCAGGACCGAGTCCCCAGATGGATCTCGTCCTCTACATGGGCCGTTTCATCGTGGCCTAGATACCTCAACAGGTATCTCTGTTCAATGGTACCAGGGGTGTCTCCTGTCGTGTACCGATAGTGCGACGGCGCTATAGTTACCCGTCCACTCTTCCAGTCAATTTCTGGGTTGATGGCCCATAGCCAAGGGAGTCCTAGGATGATATCATCCTTGCCGCATTCCAGGACTAGGAGGTCCCGCCGCTCCATTAGTCCACCATAGTCCAAGACGATCGTTGTCTTGAACCGAATCTGCCCAGACTGATTCTGGGTACCGTCCACGTTCCATGCTCGGATTGGATGTTCCAATTCGTGGACCGGTAATCGTAACCGTGCCACCAGTTTTCTTGAAATGAAACAACCGGTGGCTCCACTGTCGAGGAGCGCATTTTTTCCAACGAATTTCCCTGGTTTCCGGATCTTTAGAGGAATACGAATAGAATTGCTCTTAGATCCGGAAATAAATACAGGGGCTATTGTGTAGAAGGAAGGCAACGTTGGTTTGCCTCCTCCATTTAAAAATGCGACTCAGTGGGGATTGATGCGGGAAAGATGGGATCTAATGAGCACTCGTTGATAGCCTCGTCCCATTCATTTGTGGCCTGATCGTCTGACTCCATACCCATGTCCAGTGGGTCTCCATGTTCGTCAAGCCTGGTGTCAAAGCTCTGACGCAACGTCTGAAGGACCGTGTCCTTCCCCTTGTTCTTGACAAGACCGGCTATGTACCTGTCCAAGGGTTCTGATGGGCTGCCCCCATCGCGTGTGTGTGGAACTGCCCCAAGCGGTTTCTCAGTGGTGGTGGTGGTGACGGTTCGGGTGTAAGCCGTCAAGGGTTTCTTCTTGTGGTTGTTAGGTGCATACCCTGGATGGTTTCTGGTGGAGCACCCCATCTTCTGGCAGACAAAGCACCTATTTTCTCACATTAGGCGAGCACGAGTAGGGGGGTCTAGGGTGAGTCGGTCGACGTCCATAGCGTTGGGATCCCTGGAACTCCTTCCTCCTCCATAGTGTGTGGAGGTTCCTCGTTGGATTGCTTTCATTCTCTGGAACCCTGTTTCGATAGCAGATGCTTTGTCATAGATCTGCTCGATGGTGGTGGCGGTGTCCAGAATTCCGCAATTGACGAGTTGTTGAAGGATTCGTGGATCCACAGCATGGAGGAACCACTCGGCAATAGTTAACATCTCTGTAGCTCCCGTTCGTACGGCAAGGAGGGCGAAGCGAGATAAGAAGTCGTTGAACAATGACTTTCCTTGTGTCATGTTGGATATCTCGGCCTTGGCCATGTCCTTGGAGTTGTGGGGGGAGAAGGTCGTCATGAATGCCTCCTTTATCTTTGTGTAGGTCTTTTCCGCGTTCGGCACAGCTGCATCGGCAAGCTTCATGTGCCAGGCCTCTGCGAAGGCCTTTCCTCGGCTCTTGGACATCCTGTTCAAGAGCGTGTACCGCTTGGCATTCTCGTCATACTGTGTATGGAGTGAGAAGTACGCCTCCATAGCGAAGAGCCATCGCCTGGCGTCTTCTGTGTTTCTACTAAACTCCTCAGGGAGTGCAGCTTTAATCTCGGGCATATCTTCGTCATCGGAGTCTAAGTCCTGTTGGGTCCTTCTAGTGACGCCGCTGAGGTCCACGGGCTGGGTTGTGTCTCCGGTAAAGATCTCTTCCTCGTCTGAGGGAGGGTCTATGACAATCGGTTCCGACTGAGGCAGAGGGGAAGGATCTACCGATGGGGTCGCGGAATGCGAGTGGAGAGCACCTGGAAAACCTGGCGATCTGGACGGTTGGGGAGATGAACGGGTGGCTGGGTCGGGGAAGCAAGATGACCCTGGGATTCTCCTTGATGAAGACATTTCGGAATGTGGGGTGGAAGCACGTGTTGGGGTAACTTCGTCTTCCAAGTCAGAACCTAAAAGGGCTGAGAGATTGATGCGGCGGATGGTTTCGACCTGGGGTGACTACCTCTGTAGTCGTCGTCCAAACCTTCGGTTGAAGATGGATTGCGAAGGCATGATGGCACTTCGCAGTTTAAAACTTTGATCTTTTGTTACGTCGACTCGGCGCACGTGACAAGTGACACGACCGTGTTCCGTTCCCAACCACAGGCAATGTGGTCAAACACGTCTCTTCCTCTATACAGCTGAAACCTAGTCTAGGGTGGAGAGCCCTAGCACTCTAACAGCAGAGGGATCGACAGAACCTAGCCTAGGACACAAGGGGTCCTAGCGCTCTAGTGTCGATGACGATGCTCCTGTGGCGAACTGCC
>JBBPSM010000638.1:0-10442 GCA_038093595.1 Butyriboletus regius
ATAGAAGATAGAGACAGTGGGAATCTTGTTAATTCATTCCTTCCAGAAATGCCATTTGACATTATAATCATATACTGAGGGCTGGATTTGACCCAGAACTAATATAGTTTCTTTGCAAAGGCATAGGGTGTATATCCTAAGATACTGTTTACTATGCTCTGACAGATTTCATTCTGATTTCCTAGGAATGTTGCCTAAAAAGCCCTTGGTCTTACTCTCTCATGATTGGTACTGTTGCCGACCCAAAGGACTCAATCTACACAATCACTAGGCTTGCTGGTAGAGTAAAGAGGATGATGGGGAAACCCAACAAGAACTTGACTAGAGTTCTTGGAGCGTTGGCATTCGGCTTTATATACTATTACTGTTACGACTATCCCGGGTAGGGGTAGGGGTAGACTCAAAGGGTTGCTACAACTTGTAGCTTCAAGGACGAGCAGAGGGCACTGCCGGAGAATGCTACGGGGCTTCCGTAGGCGTTATCAAGCATCGAGCTTGTTAAGGTTGAAGTTCGAAGAGGAAGAGCATTCACTTGAGAGTAGAATGAAGACTCTTAGAGATCCGAGGTAAAGGGGGTTTAGATTGAGTTGGTCTAAACTAAGGGGCACTTGTACAGAGCAGCGGTCTTATATTGGTAGGCTATGGAACACTGCAGAATGTGATGGAAGGGGAATGAGTAAGCAAGAGAAACAGCTGGAACCCTATAGAACAATGAAGAAGAAGGGTGAAGGGGTTTCACAATTGGTAATACAAAAGGTTTGGAGAAGTCCGCAAGCTCATGCAGGCCTACACGGCATGAGAGATACGATGGAGTGAGGAAAAGAGTAGGACATAAAGGACAAATCGTAACATTACCCCTGGGTTAGGTATGAGGCACCAACGAAAACCTAGTCTAGGCACCAGTACTCTCCGACTGGGGATCCTGTAATGTTTCCCAAAGCATTGTCACCATAGATGTTGGCAATGTCGAATGTGTTGTCCTGATCAGGACTGGTGGTTGCACAGTAGGTAGGGGAGTGATGAGGGCGGCATGGTGTGTGACGAGTGGTGCGACGAGGGAGGCCTGGTGTGGGGACTGGGTGGATGACAGAAGGGATCGGGAGGGGTCTTCCAGAGGAGGAGGATGAGGACGATGGTGATGGGGGATTAGGGCAATGATGAAGGGGGCACCGAGTTTGCGTGTGACCAGGTTCCCAACGGAGATAGTTGGGGCATTGGTAAAAAGGGCAGGAGACACGAATGTGCCCCAGATAGTGACACTGGTAGCACGCTTCTGGGTAGCGCAGGTATGCAAGCCCCAATGGGGTATGCCCTTCATTGCCAGACCACCGCGCTTCAACGTGTTGGATAAGACGCAGTTCGTCCAGGTCAAGTGGAGAGGAGGAGGCGGATACAGTGCAGAAGAGTTCAGCGGGGAGTGGGGAGATGGTAGGATTGATTGGTCGTGCATTCAACTCTCAGAGGTAGCAATCTAAGTCATCCAGGAACTTGACGGCCCCGAGTTGGTGTAAGGCATTGAGTAACATGGCTTTTAACTCACTCTCGATGCCCCTGAGACATAGTTGGATGAGGAAGAGGTCAGCATTGGCCGAGGTGTGGTGAGCGAGGACACCAAGTTGGGCACACTGGAGGTAGGCTTTGTACAACAAGTAGAGGGGCGATGCGTAATCAAGGTGGGCACCAAGCATGAGGGCCATTCGGGGGTTCTCAAGATTCTGGGTGAGATGAGTAATATCGTCAAGGTCTGGGAATTCGCTATGGAGTCGGTTGGTATAGAGGGGTAAATCCACTGCCATGATGGATCCCGAAGTGGATGCTATTGAGATGGGTGTGAGCATATGAGGGGGTGGAGTTGGACTGCGGGCAGGAGGTAGTTCAGGAGAATGAGGATGAGAGTTGTCATTGACAACACCCGCAGGGGTCTTGAACGATGAAGGAACGGTGAGAGAAGAAGGGCTAAGACTGAGAGTAGAAAGCGATGGTATAGTAATAGAGGAGGATATGGGAGAGGGGGCAGAGAGGACATGTTCAGTGGCGAAGGATATGCTAAGAGGGCGATGGATTCTGTGGGAACGCCTTGGGGTGACGTTTCTTATAGTCTATAAGGGCGGACTTCGCATTTTTCAGATCCTGTTCTGGGACCCAGGAGTCTTCTTTGGCGGAATACCCCTTCCATCGGATCAGGAAGGACTGTCAGGAAGGGGTTCCGCGATGTCGGAGGATTTTGTCAATTCCGTATTCTTCTTCCCCTGTGATGAGATTGGGAGGTGGTGAAGGGAAGTGTTTGCCATAGATGGGGTTCTCGTGGCAAGGGGTTAGAAGGGAAGCATGGAACACAGGGTGAATCTTCCACTGTTTCGGTAGGCAGAGTTTGTACAAACCAGGGGATAAGATGTCAGTGATTGTAAAGGGGCCTTCTCGTTTAGCGGCAAATTTAGGATTGGCTGAGGAATGACGGAGGTTTCGTGCTTCTAGCCACACCTTGGCTCCTTTTGGAAAAGGGGAAAAGGTCCGCCTGTGTCTTCCGATTATTGTCTGATGTGCTAATTCGTGGGTGGCAAGAGCTTCATCACGAATTGCCGATAGGGTCTTAAGGTGGCCTTCTATGGCAGGAATGTGGGATTCAGGGATAACAGTGGGGAGTGCGCGGGGTTCATACCCCATGATGATGGAGAAGGGGGATTTCCTGGTGACAGAGTGGGGGTGGTGGTTGTGTGTGAATTCTGCGAGTGTAATTTGTTCACTCCAAGTGGTCAGTTGGTCTCCGCAGAATATATGGAGGTAGGTTTCGATTTCTTGATTGACTCATTCGGTTTCCCTGTCGGTCTGTGGATGGTAGGCTATGGAGAGTGTGAGGTTGTAACCGAGGAGTCGACCGAGTTCTTTAGCGAAGGTGGAGGTGAATTGGGGTCCTCAATCAGAGATAATCCTATCGTAAAGTCCATACTTTTGGTAGACTTGGTGAAAGAAGAGGTTTGCTATGCCTTTGGCGGACACTGTTTTTGTTGTAGGGCAGAGAATTACCCCCTTCGAGAGCCCATGGTTGACCACGACCAAATGGGAATCAAAACCAGCCAAGGGAGGCAGGTCGACAATGAGATCGCAAGAGATTTGGTGGAAAGGCAATGTGGTGGAGGAGTGAATGGGGGAGAGCGGGGGAACTGAGGGATGAGTGTTGACCTTGCAGGACTGGCAAGAGGGGCAACCTTCGACATATTTATGGACATAGGTGGCGAGCCCAGGCCACCAGAAGTCAGCAGAGACGAGCTGACGGGTTTTGAGGAACCCCGGGTGACCTGCAGTGGGGTGGTCGTGGCAGCAGATGAGGATAGAGTGGCAGAGGGCATCATCGGGGGGAATGTAGACACGACCTTTGTAGGTAAGGAGTCCATCCGCATGATGCCAGTCGGACATGCGTGCGCGCAGAAATGCTGGGGTGGAGGAGTTGAGCGCCTGCAATTGCTGCAGGATGAGGGGGTCAGACGAGGAGGAGGAACAGATGTGGAAGGACAAGGTGGTGTTGATGAGATTGACAAAGAGGGAAGGGGGGAGCAGTGTGATGCCGTCATTGTCAGAGGAGGTGGCGGGAGTGAGGTCATGGCGGTGAGAGAGAGCATCGGGACTGGCCAGGAGTCATCCAGGAACGTGGACGATGGCGAAGTCGAAGTCAGTGAGGTCAAGGAGCCAGCAAGCCTGGCGACGGTTGAGATTCTGTGGGGTACGGAAGTAGGTAAGGTTTTTGTGGTCAGTGAAGACCTGGATAGGGAAGGCAGAGCCATGCAGGTAGTGGCGCCAAGTCTTCAGGGCACGCAAAATGGCAAGGAGTTCCCGGTCATAGATGTCATAGTTGCATTCGGTGGGGGAGAAGGATTCGGAGAGGTAGAAACAGGGATGCCAGTCGCTGTTGGTGTCCGTCTGGAGGAGGATGGCACCAGAGGCAAATTTGGAGGTGTCTGTGGCGATGGCGAAGGGTGCAGAGAAGTTGGGAAGATGTAAGAGGGGTTTGGCAAGGAAAAGCCGTTTGAGGTGATTGAAGGTGTCTTGACAAGCGGGGGACCAATCCCAAGTGTGGGAGAGTCTGGTAAGGTCAATGAGGGGTCGAGCGATGGTGGAGTAGTCCAGGATGTAGCGATGGTAGAAGTTGGTGAATTCCAGGAAGGAGCGGATGTGAGTGACTTTGGAAGGTACAGGCCACTTGGCGATTCCATCCAGTTTCATGGGGTCCATGGTAACGCGGTCAGGGCAGAGGATCATTCCAAGGTATTCAACTTCAGTGATGGCGAAGTGGTATTTTTTGAGTTTGAGGTGGAGGTCAAGCTCTACCATGCGTTGCAGAACATGTTTTGTTTGTTCCATGTGGGTGGTGTCGTCAGGAGAGAAGATGAGGAGGTCATCCATGTAGATAATGAGCCATTCCTCGGCGATCATATCGTGGAAGGAATCGTTCATGAACCGTTGGAAGGTGGCTGGGGAGTTACAGAGACCAAAAAACATGACGGTCGGTTTGAAGAGACTGCGATGGATTATGAATGTAGCCTTCCATTGGTCGCCATCCTTGATCTGAACATTGTTATAGCCCCAGCGGACATCAAACTTGGTGAAGACCTTCGCTCCCTCAGCTTGTCCATCAGGTCTGAGACAAGGGGCAAGGGGTAAGCGTCACAGATGGTATGTTCGTTGATGTACCAGTAGTCTTGGCAGGGATGAAGGTCACCACTCTTCTTCTTAACGAAGAAGAAGGGGGAGGCATGAGGAGAGTTTGAGGGGTGAATCTTCCCGGTCTGTAAGTGTTTGACAATGAAGTCTTCAGTCGCTTGCCATTCAGGAGGGGAGAGGGGGTAGACTTTCCCGATCTTTGGGATAAAGGAGTCTTTAATGTTTATGGCATGATTGCATGACCAGGATGGGGGAACATGGTTGGTTGCTTCTTTGGAGAAGACTGATGTGTAGGCGAAGTATTTGTCAGGAAAGGTTGGTTTCGGTTTGGCCACCTTCACTGCCTCTGCTTGGGCGGTAGCAACCTGGATTTTGGCAATCATTGCAGCAGGTCCCTGTGGGCATTCCCTGTGGATGATGCATTGCAGGACTCAGTTCCAGTTCGTGTTAATAAGATATTGGTTCTCATCAGATTCCTTTTGTAGGAACCCACAAAGGTGCGAGCTGGACAAGAGGGTCTTGGCGCGGGATTCTGGGGGCATGAGGTTGTCGAGCAACATTGACATAGTGAGGGTCCTCTGGTTCCAGTCAATGAGTGGGTTGTATTGTTGTAGCCAAGGTTGTCTGAGGATGAAGTTCTCTCGTTTGCAGGAAAGAACATGAAGGGTGGCCCATGTAGTTACTCCTTGAATTGTGAGGAGTAAGTCACAAGTGTGACGGATATCTTCATTTTTGTTAAGGGAATAATCTGCATTCTGGGCACGGATGGGGTGCTCAAGTTTGTGGAGGGGGAGGTGATTTCTTCGAGTGAAGTGATAGTTGACGCACGAGATCTCGGCACCACTGTCAATTAGGGCTCGGGTTTCAGCAACTTTCTTAGCATTTGCGGGTAACTGGAGTAAGACGGGAATCACAATTCCTGGGGAAGTAGATTGTACAGTTACAAATGCAGTGCTAATGGGGGAAACATGCACTGTGGGTGTTTCCCTCTTTAAAAACCCATGGAGATGCTACCGATGACTCCGTTGTCAGAGTTCCTTGGTTCTTCATGGATCACCCTGACTTTTTGGTCCAGGGGTTTCTTGTTCGCGAAGGTCGGGCATGTGGTGGTAGTATGCCCAGGCTGACGACATCTGAAATAGAGTTTCTGTTCGAAACATCGTTTTCGCTCCGCCGGGGTCAACTTGGGGATGGAGATGGTGTCAACATCCATGGCGTCCGGATCTTTGGCTTTGGTGGAGGTTGGAGTGGAGAAGGAGTGGTAGGTGTGAGTGGGTCTGTTGCCTCGCTTTGTGATTTCATTGGCCCTCTCCCATTGGGTCTGGAAGTGGATGACCTTGGTGTACCAGTTGTTGATAGTGGTGGGTACCGTGTCCATGGACATAATGCGTTGCATGAGACCCTGAGGGATCCCTGCAGAAAAGTATCCGATTAGGACATTGGCGTCTGTAATGCCGGCTAGGGCGACATTGTTTTGGAATTCGGAAACATATTGGGTTAACGGGGGGGAGTATGTCCCATTTTGTTTCTTGTGCATTCGCTTGGTAGAGAGCCAGGCGACAGCATTGCCGATGGTCTCATGATGTTTGAAAGCCTTCTTAAATTTGGTGATGAAGTCGGCAAAGGACCCTAGGGTGATTGTGGTCCCAGAGATACATTTCTGACGATAGGTGGTGGCCCAGGTAAGGGCTGCCCCTTTCATCATGTAGGAAAGGGCAAAGGCGATCTTTTTATCATCGTCATTGTACACCTTTCGATTAATATGCACATAAAACTGAACTGAGTTGAGCCATTGGATGACCATGTCAAAGGATCTGTCATAGGCCTCAGGGGTGCCGATGTGGAGTTTGGTGGGTTGAGAGGTAGATGACATCGAGGGTTTGGGGGGTGGGATGCAGAATGAGGGTATGGCAGTGACAGGTGTGGGTCAGGGTGGGGTCAGGGTCCTTGGGAGATATAGTCTGATGGATAGCTGTTGGGCTAGTTCGGTGGCTGTGTCTTGTTGGGGTTGGGATGGGAGGTCAAGGTCAAGGTTGGTGTCAGGATCATTGGATTCTTCCTCAATGTCTTCTGGTTCAGTGGGGGGTGTGTCCGCACGGTGGTTACGCCACCAAGCAGGGTCTAGGGTTGGTCGTCGGTGGGCAATGGTGGAGGATTATGACGGCAGTCACCTCAAGGATAGAGTTTAGACCTTTTGTTACGACTATCCCGGGTAGGGGTAGGCGTAGACTCAAATGGTTGCTACAACTAGTAGCTTCGAGGATGAGCAGAGGGCACTGCCGGAGAATGCTACGGGGCTTCCATAGGCGTTATCAAGTGTCGAGCTTGTCAAGGTTGAAGTTCGAAGAGGGAGAGCGTTCACTCGAGAGTAGAACAAAGACTCTTAGAGATCCGAGGTACAAGGGAGTTTAGATTGAGTAGGTCTAAACTAAGGGGCACTTGTACAGAGCAGCAGTCTTATATAGGTAGGCTATGGAACACTGCAGAACATGATGGAAGGGGAATGAGTAAGCAAGAGAAACAGCTGGAACCCTATGGAACGATGAAGAAGAAGGGTGAAGGGGTTCCGCGATTGGTAATACAAAAGGTTCAGAGAAGTCCACAAGCTCATGTGGGCCTACATGGCATGAGAGATACGATGGAGTGAGGAAAAGAGTAGGACATAAGGGATGAATCATAACAATTACATGGTGTTTGTACATATTGACTACTGGTCTGTGCATCAGGTACAGTGGGGTCTAGGGTATGATGTCATAGATAAGAAGTGATGTCATGGGTCTAGGTCATTCTAGACTCTGACGGAGATTAAAGATAAGGGTGATAGAGCGGCTGAGAAGTCTGAAGAAATGGACCACTCTAGAGGGATCACGTCATGAGTCATGTGACGTTCTCACAGTCATGTGATGCGAAAAAGAATAAATGAAAATAAGTTCATAACAGGTACCACTAATATGGTACTAGTCTATCATAATTGGTGCTTATTTCTTCCTGTTGCATCATGTTCTGTGCTACAGTCAGAGGTGTCTTCGAATAATCATGCCATACCCTTGTCCAGGGCATTGGCTTGGTGAAACTCTCTTTGAGTTGGGTTATCTCTAGTTGGATGTTGCAGAGTGAATTCTTCTCCATCTTGGAGATACTCCTGATCCTGCTCATTGATCCATGTGTGAAAGAAAAGACCAACAATCCCAAGGGTCAGCCGAAACTGATATCCAAGAGATAAAATGGTAATTCCAAAACTAGGAAAATACACGGTGGTAGCTACTTTATTTATACTATCGAGATTGCGCACGGACCATGATTTAGGATAGGTATAGAATATGCTAGAAGGGTCAGGTGATCGCTCTGGAATGTTTATGACGTAGGTATGACATCACTATGACCTCGGGGTCTGAACTTCCTGATGGAAGGAGATAGGATGCCAATAGGTAAGCGTTCTCGTGGAATCGTTCTTAGCTAAGTACAGAAATAGATATAGAAATGAGAAAAATGTTTCATTACCCCCTTTTTAGTCATTGAACTCCCAGTCGATGAGAAGACCGGAGAGTGAAGGTTCGGAATAGGGGGAAGAGATTTCGAAAAGATGATCAGGCAGTCAGTTGAGGGAGGCGGCGTAAGTTCGGAAGGAGGGATTGGCAAACAAGGGTGATGTTATAATAAAGAATATTTTCAAAACTTTTAGCACGCTTAACTTTCAATTTTCGAATCACGTGACCGTGAGAAACTATCACCTAACCTAGGCCTAGACTTAGTCACGTGACATGCCTCACCCTTTTAATCTCCGTCTACATTCACACCTTATCTATTCCCACGTTCATTTCCGTTATCTTACTCTCACGAACGCTTCTATATTTTATCCTTATGTAGTAATCTCTCTCACGCACAGCCTGGTCCGTGCGCACTCTTGTAATGTATATAAAGTAGACACTTTGACGACTGGATCCCCAGTCTAATCCACTTGTTCACTACCTATAGTCATTGCCTCGACCTTTGGTCATTGTAGGCTGGTATTGTTCGGAGACGACCCACATACCCTCATTCTTTGAGCCAGGACTCGTGTAGCCTGCAAAGCGTAAGATCTGAGCCGTGTGTTGTTGGTGATTCCCACTCGCAACAGGTGAGGTAGTTGAACATGTAGAACAGTCGCAGGCGTCAATTGTTACGAGTTGAATAGCTGATGGGTTTTCGGTGTGGAACTTGTCAACAAGTTTTGAGGCGTGCTTGATGTTGGATTTTGATTCCCATGTTCGTTCTCCTCGAGGGTAACCTTTCCAGTGGATAAGGTACTTGGTTTTTCCTTGTTTTTTTGCGGGAGTCGACTACTTCTTGCACTTCGTGCTCTTCCTCTTGTTGGATGATCACTGGAGGGGGTGGCTTGGGTTTGGTTTGGGAAGGGGATTTACCGGGGTGGTAGGAGGTTAGAAGGGACTCGTGGAAGACTGGATGAATCCCTCTCCATGTTCGGGGGATCTCCAACTCATACGATGCCTCGCCCACCTTTCGTTTTACTTTGAAAGGTCCGTAGTGTTTGTCGTCGAATTTCTTAGTTGGTCGATCTGTTCGGATGTGTGTTCCTTCGAGGAGTACTTGCTGTCCGACAGAGTATTTGACCGGGGTTGACGCACGCTTGTCGTAGCTCCTTTTCATCGTCTCCGCTGCCAATTCGTTTCGAACCTCCACTCGCTTGTTGGGAATGAGCGGTTGCTGGCCGTAGTTGAGCAGGAATGGTGAAACCCCAGTGGCGCTCGTAGTTTGGGAGTTGTGGGCGAATTCGGCTAGGGGGAGCCACTTGGCCCAGTTCGTTTGACGGTGGTTCACATAAATGCGTAGATATTTTTCTACCTCTTGGTTTATCCGCTCTGTCTGGCTGTCTGTTTGGGGGTGGTAAGCCGTCGAGGGGTTCGCCTGTATTCTGAGGAGGGAGTAGAGATCTTGCATGAACGATGACACAAATTGGGTGCCTCTATCTGATATGACCTTTCTTGGTACCCCATGGAGCTTGAATACTTGGTCACGAAAGATGGTGGCGACTCCTTGTGACGTAATTGTGTCCATTACTGGTGCTAAGTGGATCATCTTCGAAAATCTGTCTACTATCACCAGGATGGCGTTTTTTCCGTCGGATTGGGGGAGAGGTCCAATGAGGTTGACAGAGATGATTTCCCAGGGGGCGGATGGAATCTCATTTGGATGGAGAGGGGTGTGGATGGCCATGGTTTTTGCTTTTACCTTTTGGCAGACGTCACACCCTCTCACATATCCTTCTACGTCCTTTCGTAGGGAGGGCCAAAAGTACTCGCTCATAATCAGGTCTCGCGTCCTTTTTATACTGGGGTGTCCAGTGATGGGATGATTGTGGTTGGCGATAATCAGGTCTTCTTGTAGTTTCTTGTCGTTTGGGATGTAAATGAGGTTTCTTCATTTTACGAGGCCGTCCTTTCTTGTCCAGGAGGATCCTTCCTTCTCCAGGCCTTGTCGTGTGAACTGTTCCAGTTTGTACTGTAACTTGGTTATTTGTGATATGATATTATCTGAAGCGACGGCATTGAGTGATACTGTGGCTCGGGTAGGTGAGGGCGGAGGGGAAAAGAGGGAGTCTGGGAGGAGTGTCTGAGCAGCGTTATCGGATACCACCCCCTTTTCAAAGTCTGGCCTCCGGGACAGAGGATCGGCAGGGTTGGTTTTTCTGGGGCGGTGGGTGATATTCAAGTGGTATTCCTGAATAATTTGCTGCCAGCGGGCTTGATGGCATGAGAGATCCTGGGGACGATGAAAGAATTCGAGGT
>JBBPSM010000639.1:0-10404 GCA_038093595.1 Butyriboletus regius
TGGGTAACAATAGCGCCGTCGCACTATCGGTACATGGCAGGAGACACCCCTGGTACCATCAAATAGAGATACCTGCTGAGGTATCTGGGCCATGACGAAACAGTCCACGTAGAGGACAAGATCCACCTGGTGACTTGGTCCTGGGAACCCATGCAATGGGCAGGGTTTATCAATGTGCACGGAGGAATAGGGCCAGACTGTATGCTCAGGAGAGCTACTCTCTCAACAGCCATTGCTCAACAGGCGCACAAGGCGAAGGTTTCACTCCTGAAAGCCTTTGAGAACTACAAAGATGTCTTCATGGAGAAGATGAATATGAAACTACCTCCCTCCCGACCATATGACCACACCATTGAGCTTAAAGACTCGTTCGTCCCAAAACAAGCCAAAGTCTACCCTCTGAACCCTGGGGAACAAGAAGCCTGCAAGGAGTTCATCAAAGAAGATCTAGAGACTGGGAAGATCTCTCCATCCAAATCTCCTCAAGCTGCTCTTTTCTTTTTTGTCCAAAAGAAGGATGGGAAACTCCAATCTTGTCAGGACTACTGGTATCTAAACAGCCACACCATCAAGAACGTGTACTCTTTCCCCTTAATTTCCGACCTTGTGGATAAATTAAAGGGATCGTCAATCTTTATCAAATTCGACGTACGGTGGGGCTATAACAACATTTTGATTAAACTGTAAGATCGCTGGAAGGCCGCTTTCCTCACCCCCCTCGGCCTATTTGAACCAAATGTGATGTTCTTTGGAATGTGTAACTCCCTAGCCACGTTCCAGGCCTTCATGGATGACCTATTTGGCGATTATACCACAGAAGGATGGCTAGTGATCTATATGGACAATCTGTTGATCCATTCAACTGATCAGGAGACACACGATGAAAGGACGTGGAAGGTCCTAGAATGCTTCCAACAACATGAGATGTACCTCAAGCTGGAGAAATGTACTTTTTCAGCCGAGAAGGTAGAGTATTTGGGAATGATTGTAGGGAAGAACAGAGTCCATATGGACCCAACCAAACTCAAGGCCATTAAAGAATGGAAACCACCCATGAATGTGAAGGATGTCTGCTCCTTCATAGGTTTCTGCAACTTCTACCGGAAATTCATCCCCTCCTTCTCCGACATCACACATCCTTTACTGGACCTTACCAAAAGCACCACCACTTGGTGCTAGGGCGAAACCCAGGAGAATGCCTTCTGGAAGCTGCAACATGCCTTTACCCGGGAACCGGTTCTAGCCTTTCCCAATACAACAAGACCCTTTACCCTCATGACCGACACCTCGCTGACTGCTTCGGGAGCAGTCTTAATGCAATCTGACTCCAATGGGGATTTATGCCCATGTGGATACCTCTCCCAAATGTTCTCTCCAGCAGAGAGAAACTATGACATATATGACAGGGAACCTTTGGCTGTCATACGTGGGTTGGAGGAGTGGAGACAGTACTTGCTCAGGTCTCCATATCCCATGGTCGTCTTGACGGACCACAAAAACCTCACCTACTTCAAGGAACCTCGAAAGCTGTCACAGCGACAGGCCAGGTGGCTCCTGTTTTTATAAGACTTCGATATGGAATATCAGGCACTCCCAGGCATGCAAATGGCACTGGCCAATGCACTCTCGCATCATGATGAAATTGACATCTCCCAGGATAACGAAGATGTTCAGATCCTACCATCAAACGCCTTCAATCATCAGGTATGGGCAATTGACCTCGCCCTGTCCCAGAAGATCAGCGACTCCATGAGATCAGACCCTCTCGTGATCTCCACACTCCATATGATGGAAAAGGAAGAATCTCTCTTCACCAGATCCTCCCCCACCGACTGGACCTTTTTGAAAGATCACCTTTATTTTAAAGGACGGTTATATATTCCAGGACCCATACGAAAAGACCTTGTCACCTCCACCCACAAATCCCTCGAGGGAGGGCATGGTGGCACTGCTCTCCAAAGATTATTGGTGGCCTTGTCTTTCAATGTTTGTCCAGAAGTTCATCCAGGGCTGCACTATATACCAGTCTAATAAAGTCCAAACACACCCTACAGTTCCCCCGGTCACCCCATTAGCCTTTGAAGGATGCTGTCCATTCCAGAATCTATCAGTGGATTTAATCACCAACCTGCTCCTAGTGGGGGACTTTGACTCGATTATGGTCGTGGTTGACCATGGCCTTAGTAAGGGGGTAATTCTCGCCCCTTGCTCGAAAATGGTAGACGCGGCTGGAATAGCCTGTCTTTTCTTTGAAAAGGTCTTCCTACGATATGGACTACATGACAAACTAGTATCCGATCGAGGACCACAGTTCGCTTCAGCATTTGCCAGAGAGCTAGCCAGACTGCTACAATACGACGTAGCCCTGTCCACGGCCTACCACCCACAGACAGACGGAGAAACTGAACAGTACAACCAGGAACTAGAGACCTATCTACGGATCTTCTGTGAAGGACAACTCCACAAGTGGCTAGAATTACTGCCTATGGCAGAATTCACATATAACTCTGCCGCTCATTCGGTTACTGGCAAATCCCCCTTCTTACTGATCCTCAGATATGAACCTCGGTCTTATCCACCCCTCAGACGAACCTTTCTCCCAGCCCTAGAACAAAGACCCTCTAGCATGGAAGACGCTCGGAAAGAAGCACAGGCTGCCCATGTGCTAGCACAACAATGGATGAAGGAGAGAATGCTCTCTCACTTCAAACCATGGAAAATTGGAGACAAGATCTGGCTTGAAACCTGACACCTGAAACTCCAAGTACCTTCCCGAAAGCTCTCCCAGAAGCACACTGGTCCCTTTGAAATCACGAAGGTGGTATCCGCCATAGCCTTCCAACTGAAGCTACCTGCCCAATGGAGAATTCACAACGTGTTCCATGCATCCCTACTCTCCCCATACCAGGAAACACCAGAACACGGACCCAACTTCACCCGACCTCCTCTGGAACAAATTGGAGAAGAAGAGGAATATGAAATCGAATCCATCATCAATCATCGGGGTTCAAAAGGTCAAAGGCAGTACCTCATACACTGGAATGGATATACCACCGCAGAGCGGACTTGGGAACCAGAATCCAATCTAGGGAACACCAAGACAATGCTAAAGGAGTATAAAAGCTGGCATAAACTCTGACGGAGTTTCAATGCCAAAAGAAGATCTCTCCTCACTACTTATCACTATCTCCTGTGTTTTTGCTGCCCTCACCCAAGCCAGACTCCAAGTATGTTACCCTGACCTCAACGTTCCTAAGCATGCCCAGGAGCACCAGTGCTTCTGCCCTATAAACGGCTGCCCATACCACTATTCCTGGTAGATATCCCACAACGATGCACCCCTTCCCCTCTCAGAATGCCTCCAATGTCTCCCCCGCTACGCCCAGCACATTTACTATGCCGGACTCCTGGAGGACAGAGACTCCCTTGCCACCCTTAGGTCCATTCCATTCGTCCTCTGCAACCCCAGTGTCACCCAGCTCATTGAGCTATTCAGGCTGTATGGTGCCCTTCGAACCATTCTCACCCAGCCCCCTTGGAGCAAGACAAGTGCCTATTGCCTCAGAGAGACGCACCCAACGATGCTCCTTTTGCAGATATGTGAGACCATCCTGGACTACCTCAACAACGAGGGATTCAATTTCTCCATTTCACTCCTCCCCTTCCAACATCTCAAACGTCACCTCAGCCCCATCCTCTTCTCACTCACCCAAGCGAAGCATACATTTTTCTTTGCCCCTCGTAATGCTGCCACCCCCACCCATCCACTCAGAGGACGTCCCTCTGTTGCCAAACCCCCTATGGAAGGTCTCCATGGAAGTCTCGGCCTGGACGGAGTTGATCAACTCCCTACAACGCCAGTTAGATGATCAAACAGAAGCAATGTCAACAGAGACACTCCCATCACAGACACCAACTCCACCACCACCATCTGTGACAGCAGACCTCCCACCCCGTACCAACCCAGCCCATCCTCACTCCTGTCAAACGACCCCTTTCGGGTCCAATCAGATGCCTACGCCAACGAGGTGCCATGGTATTCTCAGCCAGCCTCCCCTCATGTCCTGCTTCCCTTGCCGACCCTATTCCCCTCTCATTGGGAGACTCTGCAATGCAGAGCCCTCCAACTCCCCCCATTCCCACCCTTCAGTCTCGGAACCCCTTTGTCTGCCCAAACGGCATACCCCCAGTGGATGATCATCCCAATGCCATGGACGTACCCAACGTCACTACTCCCACCTCTCAAGATCCCACCTCCGGAAGGACGTGCTACGAGTGCCACCAATCCGGGCACCTATGTACCAAATGTCCCCAATATCATTACCCCTTCTGCAATGTGGTTGCTCCTGGACATCCACAGTATCATTGCCCCCAACGACGCTGCAGCACCTGTCACCAACTCGGGCATTCCTGGCAGGTCTGTCTCCGAAATAACCTACCAGACGACTCATGGGACCTTTCTGACTACCTCATCAACAATGGGGACAGAAGTTCTTGAGATGAAACTTCAAGACTACGAGGAGGATAATGTTATGGTTAACAAGGAGGTACTACCTTTTTCCCTACCCACTCCTCCCCTCTCCCCGGGTCTCTGAGATGACCTACTCTTCAACACTGGCACTTTCTCTTGGGACAGCAACTCCCACACTCCAACACTGGACGACACTGCCTTCTAGGCAGTGTAGAGGCAATGATGTTACGCCGACTAGGCGTGCGTAACAAGTGACACGACCGTGTTCCATTCCCTACCACAGGCGATGTGGTCAAACAGGTCTCTTCCTCTATATGGGCAGAACCTAGCCTAGGGTGGAGTGCCCTAGTGCTCTAGTGCCAGAGGGAATGCTCTCATGGTGAACTGCCCCGATGGTGTCGGCGTTCTATGGACAAGCAGCAAAAAGGGGCGCTGATGATCAGGAAGATCAGAAGCGCAATGGTGGAGATGACTTCCAGCTCTTAGAATGATTGAGAGTGAAGCGAGTGAATGTAATGACCAAACACGGTAAATTGTGTAGATCAAGGTTAGAGTTTACATGGGGAATAGAAGCCTCTATATATAGGGTTTTAGGTAATTTAAGGGAGGCTTCTGGAAACCATAAATAGGCATACTATAAGCAGCCAAGATGGGATCAGGGAAATCGGGAGATACGAGGCTATGTGTGAGAGTGCATAGCTGAGGAGGATTGGTCCGAAAAAAAATACAAATAGAAAGGGAGAGATCCGTGCCACTGCCTTGTGCAGCCATGATGGCAGTGGCCATTGCCTCACACTGCCTAGAAGGCGGTGTCATCTAGTGCTAGGGTAGGGAGATTGCCGTTCCAAGGGAGATTGCCAGTGTCGAAGAAGAGGTCATCCCAGAGACCCGGAAAGAGGGGAGGAGTGGGTAGGGAAAAAAGTAGTACCCCCTCGTTATCCATAACATTACCCTCCTCGTAGTCTTGAAGTTCCATCTCAAGAGCTTCGATCCCCGTCGTTGACGAGGTAGTCAGAAAGATCCCAGGAGTCGTCTGGAAGGTTGTTGCGGAGACAGACCTGCCAGGAATGTCCGAGTTGGTGGCAGGTGCTACAGCGTCGTTGGGGGCAATGATACTGTGGATGTCCCGGGGCAATCACGTTGCAGAAGGGGCAATGGTATCAGAGGCATTCAGTGTGGAGGTGTCCAGGTTGGTGACACTCGTAGCATATTCTGCCAGGAGTGGGATCTCGAGAGGTGGGGGTAGTGACTGCGGGTACGTCCACGGCATTGGGACGATCATCCACTGGGGGTATGCCATTTGGGCAGACAAAGGGGTTCTGGAATTGAAGAATGGGAACGGAGGGAGCTGGAGGGCTCCGCGTTGCAGAGTCTCCCAATGAGGGAGGAGTAGGGTCGGCGGGGGAAGCAGGTGGTGGACGTGAGGGGAGGCCGGCTGAGAATACCATGGCACCTCGTCAGCGTAGGCGTCTGGTTGGACCCAAAAGGGGTCATTCAACAGGAGTGAGGATGGGTTGGGTTGGTACGGGGGTGGCAGGTCTGCTGCTATTGTTGCGAGAGGGAATCTCTACACAGCACATGGCTCAGATCTTACATCTCGCAGGCTACATGTATCCTGGCTCAAAGGATGAGGGTATGTGGGTCGTGTCCAAACAACACCAGCCTACAATGACTAAAGGTGGTGAACAAAGTGGATTAGACTGGGGATCCAGTCATCAAAGTGTCTACTTTATATACGTTACAAGAATGCACATGGACCAGGCTGTGCATGAGAGAGATTACTATGTATGGGTAGAGTAAAGAAGCGTTCGTGAGAGTGTTGATAACGGAAATGATTGTGGGAATAGATAAGGTGTGAAAGTAACGGAGATTAAAAGGGTGAGGCATGTCACATGACTAAGTCTAGACCTAGGTCATGTGATTTGGAAAGTGAAGGTATAACGTGATAAAAAGTTTGAAAATATTCCTTATTATAACAGCTATGAATGGTGGCAGTGGAATCAGTGTCTGTGGTGGGGGTGTCTCTGTCGACGGCAACTCTGTTTGGTCGTCTAATTGGCATTGTAGGGAGCTGATCAGTTCCATCAAGGCCAAGACTTCCGCGGAGACCTTCTCTAGAGGGCTTAGCGACAGAGGGATGACCTCTGGTCGGACGGGTGGGGGTGACGGCATTACGAGGGGCAAAGAAAAAGGTACACTCCGCTTGGGTGAGCAAGAAGAGGACGGGGGCAAGGTGTCGTTCAAGGTGTCGGAAGGGGAGGAGAGAAACAGAGAAATTGAACCCCTTATTGTTGAGGTAGTCTAGGATGGTTTCACGTATCTGCAGAAGGAGCGTCGTTGGGTGCGTCTCTCCGGGGCAATAGGTACCTGTCTCGCTGCAGGGGGGCCAGGTGAGAATGGTTCGAAGGGCATCATACATCCTGAATAGCTCAATGAGCTGGGTGACACTGGGGTTGCAGAGGACGAATGGAATGGACCTAAGGGCAGCAAGGGAGTCTCTGTCCTCCAGGAGTCCGGCATAGTAAATGTGCCGGGCATAGGGAGGGAGGCGTTGGAGGCATTCTGAGAGGGGAAGGGGTGCATTGGTGTAGGACATCTACCAGGAGTAATGATATGGGCAACCGTTTATAGGGCAGAAGCACTGGTGCTCCTGGGCATGTTTAGGAATGTCGAGGTCGGGATAACATACTTGGAGTCTAGCCTGGGTGAGAGCGGTGGAAACACGGGAGATGGTGATAAGAAGTGAGGTGAGATCTTGCTCTGGCATTAGAACTCCGTCAGAGTTTATGCCAGCTTTTATACTCCTTTAGCGTTGTCTTGGCGTTTCCTAGATTGGACTCAGGTTCCCAAGTCTGCTCTGCGGCAGTGTATCCTTTCCAGTGCACGAGGTACTGCCTTCAACCTTTCGAACCCCGATGATTGATGATGGATTTGATTTTGTATTCCTCTTCCGCTCTGATTTGTTCCAGAGGGGGTCGGGTGAAGTTGGGTCCGTGTTCTGGCATTTCCCAGTATGGGGAAAGTAGGGACGTGTGGAATACGTTGTGGATTCTCCATTGGGCGGGTAGCTTTAGTTGGAATGCTATGGCTGATACCATCTTCGTGATCTCGAAGGGACCAGTGCACTTTTGGGAGAGTTTTCACGAGGGTACTTGGAGCTTCAGGTTTCTGGTCTTGAGCCAGACCTTGTCTCCGATCTTCCATGGCTTGAAGTGAGAGAACATCCTCTCCTTCATTCGTTGTTGTGCTAGCACATGGGCAGCTTGCGCTTCTTTCCGAGCGTCTTCCATGCTAGAGAGTCTTTGTTCTAATGCTAGGAGAAAGGTATGTCTGAGGGGTGGATAAGACCGAGGTTTATATCCGAGAATCAGTGAGAAGGGGGATTTGCTGGTGACTGAGTGAGCCATGGAGTTGTGTGCAAATTCTGCCATAGGCAGCAATTCTAGCCACTTGTGGGGTTGTCCTTCACAGAAGATCCGTAGATAGGTCTCCAATTCTTGGTTGTATCATTCTGTTTCTCTGTCCGTTTGTGGATGATAGGCTGTTGATAGTGCTACGTCGTATTGTAGCAGTTGGGCTAACTCTCTAGCAAATGCAGAAGCGAATTGTGGTCCTCGATCGGATACGAGCTTGTTGTGTAGTCCGTATCACAGGAAGACTTTTTCAAAGAAAAGGCGGGCTATTCTGGCTGTATCTACTGTTTTCGAGCAAGGGGCGAGAATTACCCCCTTACTAAGGCCATGGTCAACCACAACCATAACTGAGTCAAAATCCCCAACCAGGGGAAGGTCGGTGATCAAATCAACCGATAAATTCTGGAATGGGCAGCATCCTTTGAAGACTAATGGTGTGAGTGGGGGAACTGTGGGGTGGGTTTGAACTTTATTTGACTGGCAAATAGCGCAGCCCTGGATGAATTTCCAGATGAATGTAGAGAGACTGGGCCACCAATAATCTTTGGAAAGCAGTGCCACCATGCAAAGGTGGCCACCATGCCCTCCCTCGAGAGATTCGTGGGCAGAAGCAATGAGGTCTTTTTGTGCAGGTCCTAGGATATATAACCAACCTTTAAAACAAAGGCGATCTTCCAAAAAGTTCCAATTGGCCGGGGAGGATCTGGCGAAGAGAGGTTCTTCCTTTTCCATTGCGTGAAGTGTGGAGATCACTAGGGGATCTGATCTCGTGGAATCACTGATCTTCTGCGAGAGGGCTAAATCAATTGCCCTGACCTGATGATTAAACGTGTTTGATGGAAGGATCTGAACGTCTTCATTATCCTGGGAGGTGTTTATTTCATCACGACACGAGAGTGCATCAGCTGGTGCCATTTGTGTGCCTGGGAGTGCCTGATATTCCATATTGAAGTCCTGTAAAAACAGGAGCCACCTGGCCTGTCGCTATGACAGCTTTCAAGGTTCCTTGAAGTAGGTGAGGTTTTTGTGGTCCGTCAAGACGACCATGGGATGTGGAGACCCGAGCAAGTACTGTCTCCACTCCTCCAACCCACGTATGACAGCCAAAAGTTCCCTGTCATATATGTCATAGTTTCTCTCTGCTGGAGAGAACGTCTGGAAAAGATATCCACATGGGCACAAGTCCCCGTTGGAATCAGTTTGCATTAAGACTGCTCCCGAGGCAGTCAGTGAAGCATCGGTCATGAGGGTAAAGGGTCTTGTTATATCGGGGAAGGCTAGCATAGGTTCCCTGGTGAAGGCATGTTGCAACTTCCGGAAAGCGTTCTCCTGGGTTTCATCCCAACACCAAGTGGTGGTGCTCTTGGTGAGGTCCAGCAAAGGATGTGCGATGTCGGAGAAGGAGGGGATGAATTTCCGGTAGAAATTACAGAAGCCTATGAAGGAGTGGACATCCTTCATGTTGATGGGGGGTTTCCATTCTTTTATAGCCTTGAGTTTGGTTGGATCCATGTGGACCCCATTCTTCCCTATGATCATACCCAAATACTCTACCTCGTCAGCCAAGAAAGTGTATTTCTCTGGCTTGAGGTACATCTCATGTTGTCGAAAGTGTTCTAGGACCTTCCGTGTCCTTTCATCGTGGGTCTCCTGATCTATTGAGTGGATCAACAGATCATCCATGTAGATCACCAGCCATCCTTCTGTGATGTAATCGCCAAAAAGGTCATCCATGAAGGCCTGGAACATCACCGGGGAGTTACACATCCCAAAGAATATCACATTAGGCTCAAATAAGCTGAGCAGGGTAAGGAAGGCGGCTTTCCAGCGATCTTCCGGTTTGAATAAAATGTTGTTATAGCCCCATCGCACATTGAACTTGGTGAAGATCAATGATCCCTTTAATTTATCCACAAGGTCGGAAATTAAGGGGAGAGGGTACGCGTTTTTGATGGTGTGGCTATTTAGGTACCAGTAGTCCTGGCAAGGTCAAAGTTTCCCGTCCTTCTTTTGGACAAAAAAGAAGGGTGCGGCTTGGGGAGATTTGGATGGAGAGATCTTCCCAGTCTCTAGATCTTCTTTGATGAACTCCTTGCAGGCTTCTTGTTCCCCAGGGTTCAGAGGGTAGGCTTTGGCTTGTTTTGGGACGAACGAGTCTTTAAGCTCAATGGTGTGGTCATATGGGAGGGAGGGAGGTAGTTTCATATTCGTCTTCTCCGTGAAGACATCTTTGTAGTTCTCAAAGGCTTTCAGGAGTGAAACCTTCGCCTTGTGCGCCTGTTGAGCAATGGCCGTCGAGAGAGTAGCTCTCCTGAGCATACAGTCTGGCCCTATTCCTCCGTGCGCATTGATGAACCCTGCCCGTTACATGGGTTCCCAGGACCAAGTCGCCAGGTGGATCTCGTCCTCTACGTGGACCATTTCATCATGGCCCAGATACCTCAGCAGGTATCTCTATTTGATGGTACCAGGGGTGTCTCCTGCCGTGTACTGATAGTGCGACGGCACTATTGTTACCCG
>JBBPSM010000641.1:0-10376 GCA_038093595.1 Butyriboletus regius
GCTATGCAAAATCAAGAGCGACTACACTATTGATAGTCGTTGAGGTCTGGAAGTGGCATGAAAGCAAGAGGTGCTGCGCCACTTCCAGTCACTTGGCCAAAGACCATGCTCTGCCACTCCACTCATGCCTTGCTTTGTAAGCAGAGCTGCCAACAATGATATCATGTTTGTATGCAATGGGTTTGAACTTGTCTGTCTTGTAGGAATCATGACCATCAAGATACAGCACAATCAGCTGATCAGGATTGATGCGGTACTTCTCAACATGTGGAACAAAGTGATGCTCAAGCCAGAATGCTGTGATTTCACAATCTGTCCAACCTGACTCTGAGAATGACAAACTATAATAACAATGAGTTATGTTTTCTAACAATATATTTAGATCACTTTACCCACCAACCGAATCTCCAAGATGTCGAATGTCAGGTGGCTTGCCATTTTTATGGACAAACCAAAATGACATTGTATCACCCACAGCATTGGCATACTCTAGGATCGTGACCAGCTCTAGATTATTGCTATGGATGTGGTAGTGATTGGTATCTGCCTCTGTATAAAGATACTTCATCACATTATTTCATCTTCCTCCTCCCATCTGATTCCTCTTTTCATCCATATTCCAACAGTGTTGAGGTGGAATATCATTTAATGGCTTTTGCATGTCAAAAAACTCCCCGATAGTCATTCTATTGAAGTTTTGTGTATGTTTCGGATCAAGTTGACGTGGTCAAGCAACATGAAGTAATAGATTGCATTGAGTGAAGGAGCAGACCCATCTTTTCAATGGCATGTGACCTGTGAGCTCCTTCACACGCACTTGCAGCTTTGCCAGATGTACTTGTGAGATTTCGAGCGGTGAGGTGTAACGAACGTGCGGCGGCTGGAATGATAACTCAGTCGTCGTGCGGTACAACGGACTGTATATTTACCTGGAACGATAACTATATACGATATAAGCATAAGGTATTCTGTAGTGTGAATGTAGTGGCTCACCTCAGTCGTCGTGCGGTACAACGGACTGAGGGGAGCGACACTCGACGACTATTCTATATAACGGTGTTGGATAAAATGAAAAGTGTGGGGTGATGTAGTGTACTACCTGCCCGCATACAATATATATCGTATGGATACACCGAGAAGCTGACGTGGCACGGCATACACGCAATGCAATGATATGAGGCGGATGACAGCTACTGCGCGCATGCTTGTATTCCAACACTCCCCCTCAAGCTGTGCGCAGTCCGAGCTCTGCGGCGAAGTGCTTGACTTTTGGAGAGGGTAGCGCCTTCGTAAGGGCATCTGCAACCATGTCACCAGTAGGACAAAAAACGAGGCGGAGTTTTCCGTCGTCAATGATCCATCGAATGAAATGAAAACGGACATCTATGTGCTTTGTGCGCGCATGGTACTGGTGATCCTTCGCAAGCGCGATTGCTGATTGATTGTCTGAAAACAATATTGTTGGCTGCGATAAGGGGGCAAATAGGCCGGAGATAAGGGTGCGAAGCCATAAAGCTTCCTTGGCGGCATGTGTGGCACCAACATATTCACTCTCGGTCATTGAGAGGGAAACGATTTCTTGCTGTTTCGAACTCCAGGATATGGCGCCTCCGTCAATGAGGAACGCATATCCTGAGATTGCGCGACGGTCCTCGGTGACACTGCCATCTGCATCTGTGTAGCCTATCAATGCCCATACTCCCCCTCCATACTGTAGCCTGAGTGTCTTCATTCCTGATAGGTAGAGATAAATTCTTTTTACTGCATCCCAGTGAGCTTGTCCATAGTTGGATGAGAAACGAGACACTTGCGAGATGGTGTATGAAATGTCTGGTCATGTGCCGAGTGCTGCGTACATAAGGGATCCGACGGCCTCCTGGTATGGAATGTGCTGCATGGCGGCATACTCGGTGTCAGTTGATGGAGACTGACTGGTGGTGAGTCTAACGCTCGGGTCCATTGGCGTGGAAAGGGGCTTCAGTTCGTTGAGATTGAAGTGGTGCAGAATTGCATCAATGTACGTGCATTAGGAAAGGGAAAGGGCGCACTCTTTGCGGTTGCATGTTACTTCAATCCCCAGTAACCAGTGCAACTCGCCGAGGTCCGTCACCTCAACGAATTTTGCAAGTTGGGTTTTCACAGCTATAATGAGTTCGAGGGTAGTAGCAGCAATAGTGCAGTCATCGACATGTACCACGATGATAGTGAGGGAGGTGCCAGTGCGCTTGATGAACACAGCCTGGTCGACGGCACATTGATCGAAGCCCAGCTTCATTACTAAAATTTTCACAAGCTTCTGGTACCAGTGTCTACCACTCTGTTTGAGTCCGTAGAGAGTTTTGCGCAGGCGACAAACATGATGTGGGTGAGCGGGATCGGCATACCCTGGTGGCTGGCACATGTAGATTTGTTCATTGCTATTTAATTCGCCGTTGAGGTAGGCACCCTTGATGTCGATCTGGTGCAATTTGAGGTTGTGATGAGCAGCGAGAGCAAGAATGGTACGGATGGATGCGAGCTTTGCAACAGGGGTGTATGTGTCGAAATAATTGACACCAAGGACTTGCAAGTAGCCTTGGGCAACGAAACGCGCCTTGTAGCGCATGATGTTACCGGTGGTGTCCTTTTTCGCGCGGAAGACCCATTTCGATCCTACTAAGTTTGCGCCTGGTGGGAGATTGTCAAGCTCCCAGGTACTGGCTTTAGCTAGTGTATCGAGCTCTTCGCGGATGCCGTCTTTCCATCTCGGCCAATCAGGGCGTCGTCTCGCCTCAGCAAGCGAGGTGGGCTCAAGGGCTTCCGCTTCCGCGATTGCCTCGTTGACAAGCATGGTCAGCTCTTGCTCGTCATAGTCGTCACTTACAGACACAGTGAGCAATTGCTCAGCTTGACTGACTCCTTCATATGCGGTTGGCTTGATGAGTGCTGGCGGTGGTTCCTCAGCGACGGTATTAGGTGCTTGGACACCGTGAGGCAGCGTAGTGGCTGTGGCTTTGCCATTGATGATGTGAGGATGTGCTGACTGGGTTTGCGAATCCGCTTCGTGCGTGGTGCGTCATCGTCGTCGGGCACTGGTAGGTCAGGAGGAGGAAGCAGTGGAGAGGCGAATGGTGAGGGTAACGGCGTGAGCAGTGATAGTGGCATAATAGAGCAAGTGACAGATGGGGGTGGCACGGCGGTGGCATCTGCTGAAAGCTGTGCAACAGGTGTGACAGGCTTGACAGCGGTGACGGGAAGGGGTAACTGCGCTGAGGTGCTGGTGCCCAAAATGGTGGGTTCTTCCTCCCCCTCAATGGCACGTTGCGCAGTGTCAAAATACACATTGTGTTCAATGGTTACTGTCTGTTTCGATGGCCAATACACGCGACAAGCGTTTTCGGTGCGGTCGTCAATACCTATCCATTTGCCTTGCTCAATCTTTCCACCCAGCTTGGAGCCACCACCCATTTTGACAAAAACGGGTGATCCCCAGTCGCGCAAACAGGCCAGATCAGGCGTCTTGCCCAGTGCAATCTCGTATGGCGATTTGCCTGCAAGCACCTTGGTGGGCGTTCTATTTTTCAGCCATACAGCGTGACACGCGGCTTCTCCCCATAGGAATTTCGGCAGTCCACTCGTGTGCAACATGGCGCGAACCTTTTCGAGAATCATCCAGTTCAGGCGTTCGGCAACACCACTGTGCTGCGGTGTGTTGTGCGCAGTCAAACGCTGTGCGGTGCCCTGTAGCTGAAGGTAAAGGACAAATTCTTTACTCTGGTATTCTCCCCCTCGATCTGAGTGGAGCAATTTTACTTTCACCACTAGTTGCCTATCCAGCCATGCCTCGAAGCCTCGGTAGGTGGTAAAGGTTTCGCTCTTTTGCCGCAGGAGGTGTAAATGGGTAAGCCGTGTGTTGTCGTCTGTGAAAGTCACATAATAGTGCTTGCCGCCCAGTGTTGCGACAGGTGATGGGCCCCAGACATCGGAGTAAATGATACCGCCGACAGAATCAGCGTGCAGGCCCATGCGTTCCTTTGCTATGGGTTTGCGGGTGGCTTTTCCATAGACACATGATTTGCAGAAGGTATTTTGTTCGTTCAAGTCGAACTCAAGGCCACTGACGAGACCTTTTTCGGCAAGGCGGTGAGCAATGTTTGGCGCAATATGGCCCATCCGCCAGTGGAACTCCATCACAGTGAGTCATTCGGTTGCGGCGCTAGCATGCTCCCCCTCATGTACAACACGATATAGGCCTTTGATGGATCGCAGTATGCGCCCGATCGTCTCTCCATCGGCACTTCGGATCGTGCAGTATCCATCTGCAAAGGTCGTTGAGAGTCCAAGCTTGTTATAATAATGAATATTTTCAAACTTTTTATCGCATCCAACCTTCACTTTCCAAATCACGTGACCATGAGAAACCATCACCTGACCTAGGTCTAGACTTAGTCACGTGACATGCCTCACCCTTTTAATCTCCATCCTTTTCACACCTTATCTATTCCCACAGTCATTTCCGTTATCTCTACTCTCACGAACACTTCTTTACTTTAACCATACATAGTAATCTCTCTCACGCACAGCCTGGTCCGTGCGCACTCCTGTAACCTATATAAAGTAGATACTCTGACGACTGGATCCCCAGTCTAATCCACTTTGTTCACCACTGATAGTCATTGCCTTGGCCTTTGGTCATTGTAGGCTGGTGTTGTTCAGACACGACACACATACCCTCATCCTTGAGCCAGGACTCATGTAGCCTGTGAGACGTAAGATCTGAGCCATGTGCTGTGTAGAGATTCCCTCTCGCAACACTTGGATTAGACTGTCATACACACCGCTCAGATCCCAGAGCTAAGGGAACATCTCCAGTGATTACCACTTGACGGTAATGAGTAAAGCACTCGCCAAACGCTGTTACATACAGTCGTCCGCCATACAAATAAGGATAAAGTTGCTATTGGGCATAGTGCACTAGCCCCCGTTATCAGTTGAGGTCTAACTGTTCGTGTGGTACTACACTGGTGTACCCGGGTTCTTGTGATTACCCGTAACATCACATCAGAGCGATAGTCGGGATCATCACGATTCTTCCCGATGTGCTTGCCAGCCAGATTTTAGGAAAAAGTTTTGAGAGTTTTGTCCCAGGTCACTGCGGTCGCCAGGACACGTTTTTTATCGACACCGACGTAGGCTTCCCCAGAGTGTGGTTGGAAGATACCATACAGTAAGGAGCTGAAAGAAGATCTATTCAAGATTCCAGCCCAAAGGAGAAAGAAGGTTTACTGGGCTAACCCAGAAAAGAAATGCTATACATATTTCGGTTCCACATTCGCCATCTACGGCATAGAACATTTCCGTCCATACCTCCGCCCTAAAACTTCCCTTTTCCCCAATTCCCACTATTCTACCCCGCAAGGTCACCCGCTGCACCGTCCGTGAACGGCCAGTAGACACAAACGCTGCTTTCGCTTTTGGGCAGCTCTCTCATTTCCAATCATACCTCCACCCCTGCTCCGTTCTCAAAAAAGTAATAAGATATGTCGGGACCAGTAGATCTCGACAACCTCGTCCAGCGGTTGGCCGCACTGAATGTGGATAAGGACAAGGCCAACGTTACAAGGAAAATCGCCGACCCTGAGAAATGGGACGGTGACCGGGCCACCTTCCAATTATGGTGGATAAGGCTACATCTGTGGGTGGATGCCCAGACGTGGAAGTCGGACAAGCTGCGATGCGTGGCTGTCCTGTCCAGACTAGAAAGAAGGCCGAGGGGTTCGCCCAGATTACCCTCAAAAAATACTACGACGCTGAGTTTGACGACGTCAAAAATGCTCAGGGCATTGTCACCAGGCAAAAAGGGGAGTCGGCTTGGCCCTCATGGGTCGCCCTCCAAAGTGAAATTCGGTCTTACTTCAGGATCAATATACTCGCACACGAGTCATTAAGGAAACTCGAGGCGCTAAAGCAGAACAGGCATCCAATAGACCTGTTCATCCAAAGGTTCGAGGTACTAAAGAGGGAAGCCAACATCGAGGATTACCATGCGCTCACCCTCATCAAAAAAGCCGTAGACTACAAGATCTACGAGCAGGCGCAACTCAACCCAAGGACCCTTGTACTGGATTATGAGGATATAGTGAAGGAGTACCAAAGGATCGGGCGATCCTTCGAACAGATGCAGGTTGAAAGGGGACCTCCCATCAATGCCTGATTCCAACCCCGGCAACCTCCACGTCCACAGTATCCTCCTCATCTGCCGATGCATCTCCCCCCCCCCCCGCAGCAACGACAGCCACAGTTTACGCCGTACGGAACTCAACCCGGTCGAGGAGCACCAATGGAGATAGGTGTGCAGCAGGCTACGCCAGCTCCCCGATCCGACACCCGGACATGTTTCTTGTGTGGCTTGGTAGGCCACATTAAGCCAGACTGTCCAAAGAACCCATACCGTTGTCCTCCCCGTCCCCCCCAACAACATGCCCAATATGTCTGGGATTACAATCAAGGCACTTACGTGCAAACAGCAGAAAATGAGTATGCCAGTTTTTATCAAGGCGCCCAGACAGCGCAACATTTCGCAGGTTGTCCGCTTCCTATTCCCCCGGTTACTGCACTGGTACCGCAAGCAGAACATCGCGCCTTCATCTCGGAGGAGGCCGAAGCCTTTTATAAGGACAAGTTTGAAGCTGAAGCCAAACACCGAGCGGCAGAGGCATTAAAAGGCAGCAGCAGGTGAACAATGAGGGTGTTCACTTGCAAGGACCACTAGTTACTTGTATGGACAACGATTTTCCTATCTCTACACTTTCATCTGTACTTCGTAATATTTCTCCAAACTTCGTAAGAGCGTCTCAATTGAGCGTGGCACCAGAGTATAATAAAAGTGTGCTTAATTCTCTTATAAAACAACAAAAAATATCGCGTATCTATAAACCCCTCGATTCAAAGGTCACTATGCATCGGGCAACGACATTGTCATTCGGTGGAGAGTTTTCACTTGAGACTGTCGTACATTGCCAGCAGAATGGCCAATGGGTACGCCACCAGTTCAAATCTCTCTTGGACTCGGGGGCCTCCCACACTTTTATTGATAAAGACTATGTTGCCCGTCATGGAATCCCTTTCTTCGCCTTAGACCAACCAATCAAGGTACATAACGCCGATGGATCAAACAGTGCTATAGGCCAAATCCAGCATGCAGTAACCTTGGTTGTGGAAGTCGAAGGACATTATGAAACTTTGGACGCATATATATCTAAATTAGGAACCCATCGTATGATCATCGGGTATGACTGGCTTTACTGCCACAACCCTGAGATCAACTGGGAAAACAAATCATTCATTTCCCGCATTGTATGCAATACTGTAAAATTATGGGACTCGGACCTACGAACTACGACTTTACTCATATACGTACTATAGAAGAAGGACTCAAAGAGCAGGTACCAGAGGCTTACCACAATTTTCTAGATGTATTCTCCGAACAAGAATCCACAAGAATGCCAACAAGGAAGCACTGGGACCACACCATCGAGCTCAAACCGGACTTTGTGCCAAAAAAGGGTCGAGTTATCCCCTTATCGGATATCGAGATGGAAGAAGTACGCGCCTTCATCGACAAGGAACTCAAGAAGGGCTACATCAAACCATCAAAGTCTCCGCAAACGGCGCCGGTCTTCTTCATACCGAAAAAAAATGGTAAAAAACGTATGGTAATGGACTATAGATATTCAAACGAGGGCACCATCAAAAACTCTTACCCTCTACCCCTGATCCCACAATTAATTGATCAGCTGAAAGACGCTGATATGTTCACTGCCCTTGACTTACATTGGGGGTATAACAATGTGTGGATAAAGGAAGGAGACGAGTGGAAGGGTGCCTTTGTCACTCCCATCAGGGCATACGAGCCCACTATTATGTATTTCGGAATGACTAACTCACCGCCTACATTCCAACAGATGATGAACGATATATTTAATGACATGTATGCCGTAGTAATCATTTATATCGACGACTGTATGATATTTACGTCGAAAAAGTCCAAAGAGGAACATGAAGAGGAAGTAAAAGAGGTCCTTCTTCGCCTATGGGAGAATGACCTTTACGTAAAACCCTCGAAGTGCCACTTCTCTACGGATGAAGTAGACTTTCTCGGTATGGTAGTATCTAAAAAGGGGGTAACAATGCAGAAAGGAAAGGTCGCCGGCGTCATGGATTGGCCCGTGCTGACTTGACTCAAACAGCTGCAAGGCTTCCTTGGACTATGTAATTATTATTGATGTTTCATTGCAGGTTTCGCCGAGATCACACGCCCCCTGAATGACCTTACCAAGAAAGATGTTCCGTTCATGTGGGGTCCCGATCAACAAAGGGCATTCGAAGCCTTAAAAGAAAAATTTATGTCAGCTCCACTTCTCGTGTATCCTAACCGCGATCAAGAAGTGCAAGTGGAGACCGATGCATCGAACATCGCCACGGGAGCAGTGCTCTTGACACTATGTAAAGACGGTAATTGGAGGCCTATCGCCTTCATCTCTCATTCTTTTGATAGCACGGAGCGCAACTACCCTATTTATGATAAGGAATTACTTGCAGTTATTCGGGCGCTTGAAGAATGGCGTCACTATCTAATAGGTCACGAAGGATTCGAAATCTGGACCGACCACAAAAATCTCGAATATTGGAAGAAGCCGCAAACCCTCAGTGGTCATCAAGCATGCTGGCACGCGCTTCTTCAAGAATTTAACTATCTTTTTGTTTATAAACCAGGATCATCTAATGGCCGGGCTGACACTCTTTCTCGTCGACCAGATCATGGTGACGCAGTACCGGACCATAATACAAATATTACAGTACTTCCTCCCTCTCTCTTTATTAATTCTGTCCCTTTTTCTTCGGACTTCTTATCGGAGCTTGAAAGCGAATCAATCTCCCTAGGGGTTGATGCAATCAATGACTACATCTTCAATTATAATATGAATATTTTCAAAAATAACAAAAACAAAGTTTTCGTTCCTGAACCATTACGTACACGCCTTCTTACCTTATGCCATGACTCTCCAATCTCGGGTCATGGTGGACATTCTAAAACTATTCACACTCTTACACAATACTTTTCATGGCCTAGTGTCACTACGCGCCCTCACGAAGGGTAAGCAAAAAGCACCGGCAGGAAAACTCATGCCCCTTCCCGCTGCAAAGCATCCATGGGAAGATCTATCTGTAGATTTCATCATGGGTTTACCCGAATCACATTCTTTCACCGCTATCTGCATAGTCATAGATCGATTTTCCAAAGAAGTGGTATTTATTCCTACCACGGACACATGTTCTTCTTCGGATCTCGCCAAATTATTTAGAGATCACGTATGGTCTATACATGGCCTACCCTCCACACTCGTTTCGGATAGGAGTCCCCAGTTCATCTCTGCGTTCACAAAAGAACTATGTGCATTGCTCGGAATATCCCAAAAGATCTCCACGGCCTACCACCCCCAGACGGATGGCCAAACAGAACGAATCAATAGGGATCTAGAGCAGTACCTCCGAGTATATGTAGGAAAGAAGCAGAACGAATGGGCAGATTGGTTGAAAATGGCCCAATTCTCCCACAATAACACAATAACCTCAGCCACCGGTACAATCCCGTTTAACGTCACACGAAACTATGCACCTCGCATGGGCTTCGAAGGGAAACTGGCAGGCTTTGCAGGAGAAATGGGCCGTTCACATAAGGAAATAGAGGCAGCGCTGGAACATACCAGAGAGCAAATGATTGCCGCCTCAGAAAACAAGAGATCAGACGCTCCCACATATTCTATCAGTCAGCAGGTCTGGCTTTCCACCAACAAACTCAACCTCTCGTACACGGCAAAGAAACTCACACAAAAATGGATTGGACCCTACGTCATCACCCACATCCTTCCAAATGCCGTTACATTAAAACTCCCCAAAACCGTACGAATTCACCCTACGGTCAACATCTCGCGCATAAAGCCATATCGGGAAACGTTACCAGGACAGCCCATAGTCCGTCCTGAGGTGATCGAAGTTGACCAGGAGGGGGAGGAACAATACGAGGTTGAATACGTCACCGCGTCAAGGATGAAAGGCCGCAAACTAGAATACCTAGTCCACTGGAGAGGATATGACAAGACAGATCGCACATGAGAATCGGCCGACATAATTAACACCACACCACTCGCAGTTGCCGAATTCCATAAGAAAAATCCGTCCGCCCCTTGAAAACTCCGCGGCCTTTCCACAGCATCCTTTAACTCTTTATTCTATCCTTATGAAACCTTCACCGAAACCGCCCCAACCACGACTCGCCTGGAATTCGAGTCATAAAAAGGGGGTAGTGTTATAATAATGAATATTTTCAAACTTTT
>JBBPSM010000646.1:0-10313 GCA_038093595.1 Butyriboletus regius
TCTAACATGTCCAACAGCCTCACTTGGATCTGGTATAGTTCCATCCTAGACCATGAAGCTCAAATAAATGACTCTGTGGCCATTTCCATGGCTATGCAAGCCAGTGGATGTTCAATTGGATGATGCCGAATGGCCATCGACCCCTGCACCATGCTGTCAACTGTGGCAGCATTTGCAAACACTGCAAATATCTTCAGAGTTCACTGTTTAGATTGTTACGAACTCATTTTCATTTATTCTTTTTCGCATCACGTGACCGTGTGAATGTCACATGACTCATCACGTGATCCCTCTAGACCAGCCTATTTCTTCAGACTTCTCGGCTGCTCTAACGCCCTTATCTTTAATTTCCGTCAGAGTCTAGAACGACCTAGACCTATGACGTCATTCCTTATCTATGATATCATACCCTAGACCCTACTGTACCTGACGCACAGACCAGTAGTCAATATGTACAAACACCATGTAGTAGTATATAAGACCAAATGCCAACGCCCCAAGAACTCCAGTCAAGTTCTTGTTGGGTTTCCCCATCAATCCTTCTCTCTATTAAGTAAGTCTAGTCGTTGTGCAGATCGAGTCCTTTCTTAGGATTTGGGTTGGCAACATTAGAACTTGACTATCACATCCGAAACCACTCTTACTCTGCACATCGTTACACGCGGCCCCTAGCGTTAAAGGGATATAGCCGGACCCCAGGCTTAAGGAGATTATTCCACATTCCATACCGCCACTTGGCACTTCCCACTTTTTACGTATACCAGCGCACTAGAGCGTCAGAAGGGTGTTAGCTATCTAGGGTGCACCAGGGGTACCCTCGAGCGGGTCGAACACGTTTAAAAACTGCCCCAACCTCCTTCACCTTCTTTTGGAATACGTTCCCGTGTCCTCGTGAGGCACATTAAAAAGTTTTTACATATGAAGTACATACGGTTACGTCGGGAAGGCTATTGGCCCAAGTAACACCAAGAAAACAGTTTTAGCGACACTCAGGTTTTTAACCTTCGAGTGGGCCGTTACATGAACTATAACGCATACGTGAAGTACGAGTATGAGGAAGAACCCCTACTCTTCTTCAGAACTCCCTCGGTGGACCCTAACGACATCCCCGAGCTAGTTTATCCCGAAATCAAGGAAGAGGAACTTGACGTTTCCTATCTCCTTAACGACGACATATTCGAGGACCTTCCCGAACCAGGTCCACTCACTTACATATGAAACCCACGATCTCCTCTCCAGGCATTCGCAGTCCCACAAGATCCAGAACTCCAACAAGGACTAAACCAAGCTGTCCTTCAATTTGTGGAGCCCGCAAGGAGAACCCTCAGACCTCGACACCTCCTCAGAATCCCCTACCATCTCCCCACCACTCTCACCAAGGCCACCAACGATGGCAACCAACGAAGAACTCGCCGCCCTTATCGCCGGGCTACAGGCGACAATAATGCAGCTCCAACAAGACGTCAGAAGCGCCCAGTCAAGGGCAAGGGACGCAGAAGAAGCCGTGGCGCAACCTCGCGCTGAGGTAAAAATATCTAAAAAAGTCAAAGTCTGCCCTGACCCAGGCATGTATGACGGCTCATACAAAAAATTCAATGAATGGTGGGTCAAACTCGGAGTGTACCTCGAAATGAATGAGGAAACCTTTACCTCCAACAAGGACAAATGTGTCGCAGTCTGGTCTAGGATCGGGACGAAGGAAGGACGCGACAAAAATGGAGCAGGAAGTTGGGCCCACAACCAACTTCAAAAATATTTAGGAGTAAACCGCCACTTATGGCCAGACGCTGAAGACTTGGCAAAAGGAGTCAAGGACTGCTTCCTACCCGGACTAGAGGTAGACATCGCTCTGGCAAAATTGGCAGAGCTCAAACAAGGACCACGCGAGAGGACGGAGGACTTCCTCACCAAATGGATAGCCCTATATGAAAGGGCCGACGCTGGTGACGTCATGGGGATCTACTTCCTCGAAAGGAACACTCGTGAGGAAATTATCCGCCTCATATACTCAAACGGCGAGAGAAGCACAATGGTCCATAGTTACCTAAAGACCATTAAAACTTACGGTAACAACCTCGAGGCCTTCGCCATGAGGAGCAACCAGGGGCGCGTCTGGCAAAACGCGTGAAACCAAGGACAAGCCGCCTTCTTGTAAGGCGCAAAAACATACGGTGGAAGGGGTGAACCTATGGACATTGACGCAGTCCAAAAAGGTAAATGCTTCAACTGTCAAGGCCCGCACCTAGCTAAGGCCTGCCCGAGACCAAAAAAGGAATGCACCGAGTGCAAATTCCTTGGAGGAGGGCATAGCAGAAGGTGCTCAAAATATCGCAGTGTCCGAGCTGCTACAACTGGGGATTTGGACCAATCGAATTCGGGCGCAAGCCCTAAGGAGGATTCGAGAATCCAGTCCCTAGAAGGAATGGACTTCGAGGCTATGAAAGCCTTTTTCTATGATATGAAGGAGACGGAAAAAGGCAAAGGCAATTGAGCGAACCAGGTGCTTGGTTGCCTAAGTCAGCAGAAAAGCGGCCTGATGCAGTGCTCGGCCAAAATAAAAATAAATACGAATGTTTAGCAGTAGAATACAGACAAGAAGAACAGGATTTCTTCGATACAAAGTCAGATGTATCTACGAACTTTTCTACCGAAACCAGGACTCACGAAAGTGAGCTTGCTGCACGGGAATGCAGGCTTAATTCAGTTTTTAATAAAAACAAAAAAATTATGTCAGAAACCCCGGAACGGATCCTTATACGGTCCGTAAAACAAAAGCTCGAGATTTGTCTAGAGATCAACGTCGCACCAGCCATGAATAAAAAGAATTACACGGCAACAAAAGCACTCCTAGACAGCGGAGCAAATGGGATTTTCGTTGATCGAAAGTGGATTGCCGCCCACAAAATCCCAACCAAGGAACTCTCACATCCAATCCCTGTTTACAACGTTGACGGTACAAAGAACTCGGCAGGAAGCATCACGCACAATGCCGAAGTACTCGTCGACTACAAAGGACACCAAGAAATTATAACGGCAGAAGTTACGGATCTTGGCAAAAATCTGATCATTTTAGGATATACCTGGCTAATAAAGCATAACCCAAACATAAACTGGCAAACAGGCAATGTCAGTCTCACCAGGTGTCCAAGATCCTGTAAATTATTGTCATACGAATCTGTATTTCTTAGATCCCTGGAGGAAAAGGAACTCAATGACATGCCTTATGTATACCGACGTCTCAAGGCTCTGGATAAGCCTGCAGAAAAGAAAGAACCCACAATTGAGGAGATGGTACCAAAGTGCTACCACAAATATCTAGACACGTTCACGAAAACGAGTTCAGAACGTATGCCTCTCCGAAAAACATGGGACCATGCGATTGAAATGAAAGAAGGGTTTCAACCTAAAAAGGGTCGACTAATTCCCCTTTTCCCGACGGAGCAAGACAAGGTCTCCGCTTTTATTGACGATCAACTGGCAAAAGGGTATATTAGACCCTCCAAATCTCCACAGACGTCTCCGGTATTCTTCGTACCCAAAAAGGACAATAAGAAGCAAATGGTACAAGACTACCGATATTTAAACGAACACACCATAAAGAACAATTACCCCCTACCACTAATAGCACAGCTTGTTGACAAGCTAAAAGGGGCTACACTATTTACAAAAATGGACTTACGCTGGGGTTACAACAACGTAAGAATCAAAGAAGGAGACGAATGGAAGGCTGCCTTCGTCTGTCACAGGGGAGCGTTCGAACCTCTCGTGATGTACTTTGGACTATGTAATTCCCCGGCCACGTTCCAAACGATGATGAACAACATTTTCCACGATCTGCAAGCAGTCGTGATCGTTTACATCGATGATATTTTAATCTTTACGGACAATAACGAGAAAAGGCACGACGAAATCGTCCTTGAAGTGTTACGAAGGCTAAAGGAAAATGACCTATACCTAAAGCCAGAAAAATGCTTCTTCAAAGTACCCAAAGTAGATTTCCTAGGAATGGTCGTATCGGCCAATGGAATCGAAATGGAGAAAGAAAAGATGGATGCAATTCAAGCCTGGCCGACGCCTAAAAACGTAAAAGGAGTTAGAAGTTTCCTCGGCCTCGCAAACTTTTACCATCGTTTCATAAAGGACTTCTCGATTAAATCAAGGCCGTTGAACGACCTAACAAAAAAGGACATGAAATGGACGTGGTCCGAAAAGGAACAATCGGCATTTGATATGCTGAAAAAGGCATTCACTATGGCACCAATACTCGCCTACCCAGACAATGACAAAACGTTTAGGCTTGAGTGCGATGCATCGGACTTCGCAACAGGCGCCGTACTATCTATTGAAAAAGAAGGAAAATGGCATCCCATAGCTTTCTCTTCCCACAGCATGTCCCCCGAACAGAGAAACTATACGATCGCCGACAAAGAAATGTTGGCCATAATCCTTGCTCTGGAGCAATGGAGGCATTATTTAGAAGGAACAAAAGACCAATTCGAAATATGGTCTGACCACGCCAACCTTCAGTATTTTATGAAATCGCAAGACCTGAATCGGAGACAAGCCAGATGGGCCCAGTATCTCACATGATTCAACTATTTACTAGTCAAGAAGCCCGGTGCTCAAATGGGTAAAGCCGACGCTCTCTCCCGACGCGAAGACCACACGCTCGGAATCGAGAACGATAACAAGGGTGTCACGGTAATACCCGAATCACGAGTTCGCAGGATGAACGAAGTAATTAACATAAAAGGAGAAGAAGAGAAAATCATGGAGGCAGTCTGGAACGCCCAAACTAAATTAAAAGAAGGCGAACCAAAGGATTCCATCCTATCAGACGAAGGACTGGTCCTTCTAAAAAAGAAAATCTATGTCCCTGAGGAGAAAGGACTCCGTCAGGATATCATAACTTTATACCACGACTCCACCTTAGCCGGACACGGTGGCGCAGAGAAGACTTACGAGTTAGTCTCACACTACTATATATGGCAAGGTATCCGAATGGACATTAAGAATTATTGCTCCCGATGCGAAAGATGCGCTCGGATGAAGCCATCAAATGCTGCCCCGGCCGGCAAACTAGTACCTAACCCTATTCCGGAAGGTCCCTGGCAGGACATCTCTGCGGACTTTACAACAGATCTACCCACGTCTAACGGATACAATACCGTCCTCGTGGTGGTAGACCGCTTTTCGAAGGAAGTCGTATTTATTCCCACAACTAAAACTATTACGTCCCTTGGCATGGCAAAGCTATACCGTGACCATGTATGAAAAACACACGGACTTCCCCGCTCTATTATATCCGATCGCAGACCCCAATTCTCTGCCCAAGTTATGAAAGATCTGGCCAAGATGCTACAGATCGAACTCAAAATGTCCACGACATTCCACCCTCAAACCGATGGACAAACCGAAAGAGTTAACCGAGATCTCCAGCAGTATCTCCATCTCTTCACCGCCGAAAAGCAGAATGAATGGGCCGATTGGCTCGCGCTGGCGCAATTCTCATATAATAACAAGGTTCATTCGGCTACTGGAAAGTCCCCATTCGAAGTCACTCGTTCATACGCTCCACGAATGGGAATAGAACCACTTGACATAAAGGCTCCGGCAGCCTCAGACTTCTCCAACGACTTCACTCAAACGTTAGAGCAAGTCAAAGAAAACCTAGAAAAAACCAAAAACAGAATGAAAGCGTCTGCCGACAAGAAGAGAAGCGACGCTCCTATTTATGAGCCAAAGGATAAGGTTTGGTTATCAACGGATCACCTAAACCTAAAACAAACTCGGCAATCCCCTAAATTAACCAAATGATGGCTGGGCCCATATGACATAATTAAGATGGTCGGAACGAACGCAGTTGAGCTTAAGCTCCCCTCTTCCATGAAAATCCATCCCATTGTTAATATTAGTCGTACCAAACCGTACAAAGGTCGACTACCCGGACAACCTACTTATAAACCTGGACCGGTCCAGGTGACCGACGAAGGGAACGAAGAGTATGAAGTCGAACACGTAGTAGACTCACGGCTCAAAGGGAAACGCCTGGAATTTCTCATCCACTGGAAAGGATACAGTGACGAAGATCGAACCTGGGAGCCCGAAAGTAATTTATCATCGGCAAAAGACGCCATCACGGACTTCTATAAACGAAAACCCAATTCGCCTCGAAAGCTACGTATGCTTCAGGCAAACTTTGATTCTTTATTTAAACCTTATGAAACTCTCACGACTCCAATTCCTATCTGGTCTCGCCTGGAATGCGAACCATAGGAGGGGGGTAGTGTTACAAACTCATTTTCATTTATTCTTTTTCGCATCACGTGACCGTGTGAACGTCACATGACTCATCACGTGATCCCTCTAGACCGGCCTATTTCTTCAGACTTCTTGGCCGCTCTAACGCCCTTATCTTTAATTTCCGTCAGAGTCTAGAACGACCTAGACCTATGACGTCATTCCTTATCTATGATATCATACCCTAGACCCTACTGTACCTGACGCACAGACCAGTAGTCAATATGTACAAACACCATGTAGTAGTATATAAGACCAAATGCCAACGCCCCAAGAACTCCAGTCAAGTTCTTGTTGGGTTTCCCCATCAATCCTTCTCTCTATTAAGTAAGTCTAGTCGTTGTGCAGATCGAGTCCTTTCTTAGGATTTGGGTCGGCAACATAGATGGCTTCGGTGCACTCACCGAAATTCGGAATTCCCTGGATTTTCACCCCCTCTCTGGCCAGCTGATTGCACTCTGCATTGTTACTTGCACCTGCTGCATGCAGATGCATGAATAAATGTAAACTTCAAATGTGAAATATAAATTTTGCTTACTCTTCCATGCAATAATCTCCATGGCCTGAGCCTGCCTCCTCTGTCTCACCTCACAACCAAGTAGGACCCAAGGATTATGTTGTTCCTCGGCTGGTTGATATTTCGGAATTGATGGACTGGTCTGCATTCGGGAGATTGCCAGTTGCTCAGGGTGCTTTGCCTTTACAGCCTCAGGTGAAACCATGGCAGGGACATGGCTGTGGCCCTTAGGGACGAATGGAGGAGGTGTGGGGATATGCAGCAACCCAAAGTCTTCTGTTGGATGAAACGGGGGAGAGGTTGGGAAGTTGGACCCTGAAGAGAGTTGGGGGTGAATGCCTGGCATCGATGTTAAATGCCTGAATGTGATAAGGGGTGGGGTTGACATGCGTTCGTGCACACCAAAGACTCAGCCTTTGGCCGTTGGGATGAATGGAGGAGGAGTAGGGATATGCAGAGACTGTGTGTCATCATTCAGTTGAAAGGGAGGAGGAGTGGGAAAGTGGATTCCAGACAAATCATGGTGTTGAAAGCCTGGCATCGATGTTGAATCCTGGGATGTGAAGGGGGGTGGGGTTGGTACCCATACACCAGCGAAATCGTTGATGTTGGTAGTCATTGAAGAAGGTTCGTAACGATGAAATGGAGGCGGAGTTGGAATGCGCCAGTTAATCATATCCAGATCTAAAATAATGTTAGTTACTGATCCAATCCTGGGCCAATCACATACCGATGGAGTCAGACTCAGTATAAACTGAGACTGATGTTTCTTTGCTTGCGACTGAGGATTCATCTGCTTTGGAAAATCATAAGCCTTTTCCTAGACCGAGCATAGTCACACTTACCTGGGATCCAGAATCGTACTTGCTTTTGCATGGCGAGTTGGTGCTGAAACAGAGAAAAGATAGAATGCTGGGGAGGGTTGGGTGAAGGACTTTAAATTGGATGTGGAGATCCTTCGGTTACCGGTGGAGTGTGTGGTTACTAGTCATGGGGGACAATGTGGACAATAGCGCAATCAGCTGTAATTGCTGAAGAATAACGACGGAGAGTGAATCTGTGGAATGTTCTGATCAGGATTTTCATACTAAAGCTCCCCATGCCCCACTGCTCTCTTCTCCATTCTCTCTCCCATTTCAACCCATTATGTCCAATGCTATTCAATCCATCGTCGACAACGCTACTGCAGCAATTTACAACATTCTGAAGGTCAAGGTACTCGGGATGACCAAACAAGGCACCGCGCAGGGAGATGCATGGCACCAGGCCATCACTGAGATTAAAGGGCACCTGGTATGCTATCATATTTCTATTCCACTGGCCAGGCAATAAAGTACGTATCAGGAAACGGTTCGGGACCATACAAGTTCTGCCAGAAGCATCCCTCTCCTGGCAGTCACCTGTGACATTGAGCTCCTGGAATATGCAAATGGCCATTGGCCAGACTGGCGCAAGATCATGACCTGCAACATCACTGGTTGGCCAAGTCAATACCAGGAATACTGTGGCTGGGACCTCAGCAAACATCCCTGCACCTGGAATGCCCGACAAACCCTGGGGTGAGAAGAGAGGCCAAATGCTGGTTGATGGGGACAGCAACACAGAGGATGCTCAGCCAGGGCCAAAGACGGCTGGGATAAGAAATGGTAAGGCTTGGGAGATTGATCCCGTAGACACTGAGGTTGAGTCATGGAAACGATCAAGACACTGTGGTGATGCCTTAGGAACTTAGACCAGTGGCCGGTCAAGGGGACACTCTGAGGGAAGGTCTCATCTGCTGTCACCTGCAGCAGACGTTCCAGGATTTGGGAACACCACACAGGCATGTGAGGCTTGCAACCTCCAGGGTTTTACCTGCACCCCAAATCCCGGACACACCTGCCTGGAATGCCACAAATGCAAGGTTCGATGTTCCCTGGCCAGAAAGTGTCAATGGTCCCAATCCCATGTTCACCAATCCCCATTCCCTGACACGACCCCAAAACGGTGGGGATGCAGTCAATCACACGGTCGGCAACCTTGGTTGAAATCCCGACCAGCTTCCACTGCACACCCCACTGCCCCAACTGCCCACCATTCCAATTCTCCCCATAGTCATACCATCCCAATCCTCGACACTGCAGAGTCCTCACTTGGTGAGCTGGCTACCAGCTTGAAAATAGGCCCCCCGACGAAGAAGGTCAAATGTTCAAAACCAGCCCAGGGTAAGTTTGAACTTTGCCATTGATTGTCACCAGATTCATATGCCTACCTCATAGTCCTGGATACCATGGTGATACTGAGGGTGACCAAGTTGACCCCATTCGCCAAAGCAGCTGTGCGATCGAATGTGCCGGAGACACTCAACCCTTGCAACAACTACAGCAAGTTGTTGAAGGAATACCAGGAACTTCAGGACAGCTACAAGCGGCTTCTGGTCAGCCACACGCAGCTTGAGGACCGGGTTGATTCCATGGCAGACAGTCTGGCAACATTTGGTCAGATCATTGCCAAGCTTCGTGATAATGCTGGTGGGAATAGGGGCAAGACGGTTCGTCACCTGTATACACAAATGCACTACCCATTTGAACAAGTTCCCCCACAGGCCATTTCCAAGGAGAAAGTCTCTGAGCTACCCACTGTGGCATTAATCCCACAAGTCACCAAGCTGGTTACCCCTGGCTCACCCTCCACCCAAGTGCCGTCTTTGGCTGAACGAACCTGTTACACTGACTAGGCATGCGTAACAAATGACATGACCGTGTTCCATTCCCTACCACAGGCGATGTGGTCAAACAGGTCTCTTCCTCTATATGGGCAGAACCTAGTCTAGGATGGAGGGTCCTAGCACTCTAATGCCAGAGGGATCGACAGAACCTAGCCTAGGCACAAAGGGTCCTAGCACTCTAGTGTCGATGACAACACTCTTATGGCGAACTGCCCCGATGGTGTCGGCATTCTGCAGACAAGCAGCAAAAAGGGGCGCTGATTATCAAGAAGATTAGAAGCGCAATTGTGGAGGTGACTTCCAACTCTAAGCAGGTGAGGCGGTAGAGCGAAGCGAGTGGAACAGATGACCAATACACGGTATATTGTGTAGATCAAGGTTAGAGTTTACATGGAGATGAGAAGCCTCTATATAGGGTTTTAGGTAATTTAGGGGAGGCTTCTAGAGTCCATAAGTAGGCATATTATATGCGGCCAAGATGGGATCAGGGAATCGGGAGATACGAGGCTATGCATGAGAGAGCATAGCCGAGGAGGAATGGTCCGAAAGAAATATCAAATAGAAAATGGAAAGGTCCATGCTACTGCCTTGCACAGCCATGATGGCAGTGGCCATTGCCTCACACTGCCTAGAAGGTGGTGTCGTCCAGTGCTGGAGTAGGAAGATTGCCATCCCAAAGGAGATTGCCGGTGTTGAAGAAGAGGTCGTCCCAGAGACCTGGGGAGAGAGGTGGAGTGGGTAGGGAAAAAGGTAGTACCCCCTCATTAACCATAACATTACCCTCCTCAT
>JBBPSM010000649.1:0-10278 GCA_038093595.1 Butyriboletus regius
TTAGATCTTGTGATTTCATAAAATACTGAAGGTTGGCGTGGTCGGACCATATTTCGAATTGGTCTTTTGTTCCTTCTAAATAATGCCTCCATTGCTCCAGAGCAAGAATTATGGCCAACATTTCTTTATCGGCGATCGTGTAGTTTCTCTGTTCGGGGGACATGCTGTGGGAAGAGAAAGCTACAGGATGCCATTTTCCTTCTTTTTCAATAGATAGTACAGCACCTGTGGCGAAGTCTGATGCGTCGCACTCGAGCCTAAACATTTTGTCGTTATCCGGATAGGCGAGTATAGGTGCCGTAGTGAATGCCTTTTTCAGCATATCAAATGCCGATTGTTCTTTCTCGGACCATGTCCATTTCATGTCCTTTTTTGTTAGGTCGTTCAACGGCCTTGATTTGATCGAGAAGTCTTTTATGAATCGACGGTAAAAGTTCGTGAGGCTGAGGAAGCTTCTAACTCCTTTCACGTTTTTAGGCGTTGGCCAAGCTTGAATTGCGTCTGTCTTTTCTTTCTCCATTTCGATTCCATCAGCCGATACGACCATTCCTAGGAAATCTACTTTGGGTACTTTGAAGAAGCACTTTTCGGGCTTAAGGTACAGGTCATTTTCCTTTAGCCTTCGTAACACTTCGAGGACGATTTTATCGTGTTTCTTCTCGTCGTTGTCTGTAAAGATTAAAATATCGTCGATGTAAACGATCACGACTGCTTGCAGATCATGGAAAATGTTGTTCATCATCGTTTGAAATGTCGCCGGGGAATTGCAGAGTCCGAAGTACATCACGAGGGGTTCGAAAACTCCCCTGTGGCAGACGAAGGCAGCTTTCCATTCGTCACCTTCTTTGATTCTCACGTTGTTATAGCCCCAGCGTAAGTTCATCTTTGTAAATAATGTAGCCCCTTTGAGCTTGTCAACAAGCTGTGCTATGAGCGGCAGGGGGTAATTGTTTTTTATGGTATGTTCGTTTAAATAGCGGTAGTCTTGTACCATTTGTTTTTTGTTGTCCTTTTTGGATACGAAGAAAACCGGGGACGTCTGTGGAGATTTTGAGGGTCTGATGTACCCTTTTGCTAGCTGATCATCGATAAAAGCGGAGACTTCGTCTTGCTCCGTAGGGGAAAGGGGAATTAGTTGACCCTTTTTAGGTTGAAACCCTTCTTTCATTTCGATCGCATGGTCCCACATTTTTCGGAGTGGCATACGTTCCGAACTTGTCTTCGTGAACATGTCTAGGTATTTGTGGTAACACTTGGGTACCATCTCCTCAATTGTGGGTTCCTTTTTCTCCGTAGGCTTATCCAGAGCCTTGAGATGTCGGTATACATAGGGCATGTCGTTGAGTTCCTTTTCCTCCAGGGATCTAAGGAATACAGACTCGTACGACAATAATTTACAAGACCTTGGGCACCTGGTTAGACTGACATCGCCTGTTTGCCAGTTTATGTTTGGGTTATGTTTCATTAGCCAGGTGTAACCTAATATTATCGGATTTTTGCCAAGATCCGTAACTTCTGCTGTTATAATTTCTCGGTGTCCTTTGTAGTCGACGAGTATTTCGGCATTGTGCATGATGCTTCCTGCCGAGTTCTTTGTGCTGTCAACGTTGTATACGGGGATTGGACGTGAGAGTTCTTTGGTTGGGATTTTGTGGGCGGCAATCCACGTTCGATCAACGAAAATTCCATTTGCTCCGCTGTCTAGGAGTGCCTTTGTCGCTGTGTAATTCTTTTTATTTGTGGCTGGTGCGACGTTGATCTCTAGACAGATCTCAAGCTTTTGTTTTATGGACCGTATAAGGATCCGTTCCGGGGTTTCTGATGTAATTTTTTTGTTTTTATTAAAAACTGAATTAAGCCTGCATTCCCGTGCAGCAAGCTCATTTTCGTGAGTCCCGGTTTCGGTAGAAAAGTTCGTAGATACATCTGATTTCGTATCGAAGAAATCCTGTTCTTCTTGTCCGTATTCTACTGCTAAACATTTGTATTTATTTTTATATTGGCCGAGCACTGCATCAGGCCGTTTTTTTTGCTGACTTAGGCAACTGAGCACCCGGTTCGCTCAATTGCCTTTGCCTTTTTCCGTCTCCTTCATATCGTAAAAGAAGGCCTTCATGGCCTCAAAGTCCATGCCCTCTAGGGACTGGATTCTCAAATCCGCCTTAGGGCTTGCGCCCGAATCCGATTTGTCTGTATCCCCAGACGAAGTAGCTCGGACAGCGCGATACTTCGAGCACCTTCTGCTATGCCCTCCCCCAAGGAACTTGCACTCAGTGCATTCCTTTTTGGGTCTCAGGCAGGCCTTAGCTAGGTGCAGGCCTTGACAGTTGAAGCATTTACCTTTTTGGACTGCGTCAATGTCCATTGGTTCACCTCTTCCGCCGTATGTTTTTGCGCCTGACAAGGAGGCGGCTTGTCCTTGGTTTCGCGTGTTTTGCCAGACGCGCCCCTGGTTGCTCCTCATGGCGAAGGCCTCGAGGTTGTTACCGTAAGTTTTAATGGTCTTTAGGTAACTATGGACCGTTGTGCTTCTTTCTCCATTCGAGTATATGAGGCGGATGATTTCCTCCCGAGTGTTCCTTTCGAGGAAATAGATCCCCATGACATCACCAGCATCGGCCCTTTCATATAGGGCTATCCACTTGGTGAGGAAGTCCTCCGTCCTCTCGCGTGGTCCTTGTTTGAGCTCCGCTAGTTTTGCCAGAGCGATATCTACCTCTAGTCCAGGTAGGAAACGGTCCTTGACTCCTTTTGCCAAGTCCTCTGCGTCTGGCCATAAATGGCGGTTTACTCCTAAATATTTTTGAAGCTGGTTTCGGGCCCAGCTTCCTGCTCCGTTTTTGTCACGTCCTTCTTTTGTCCCAATTCTGGACCAAACTGCGACACACTTGTCTTTGTTGGAAGTGAACGTTTCCTCGTTCATTTCGAGGTAGACTCCCAATTTGACCCACCATTCGTTGAACTTTTCGTATGAGCCGTCGTACATGCCTGGGTCAGGGCAGACTTCGACTTTCTTGGATATTTTGACCTCAGCGCGAGGTTGCGCCGCGGCCTCTTCTGCGTCCCTTGCCCTTGACTGGGCGCTCCTGACGTCTTGTTGGAGCTGCATTATTGTCGCCTGTAGCCTGGCGATGAGGGCGGCGAGTTCTTCGTTTGTTGCCATCGTTGGTGGCCTTGGTGAGAGTGGTGGGGAGACAGTGGGGGATTCTGAGGAGGTGTCGAGGTCGGAGGGTTCTCCTCGTGGGCTCCACAAATTGAAGGACAGCTTGGTTTAGTCCTTGTTGAAGTTCCGGGTCCTGTGGAACTGCGAAGGCACGAAGAGGAGAGGCGGGGTTGCGTATGTAGGGGAGGGGGGCTGGTTCTGGAAGATCTTCAAATATATCGTCGTAAAGGAGGTAGCCTACGTCAAGCTCTTCTTCCTTGATTTCGGGGTAAACGAGCTTGGGGATGTCGTTTGGGTCCACCGAGGGAGTTCTGAAGAAAAGTAGAGGCTCGTCCTCGTACTCGAACTTTACGTATGCGTTGTAGTTCATAAAACGGCCCACTCGAAGGTAAAAACCTGAGTGTCGCTAAAACCGTTTATTGTAGTGTTACTCGGGTCAATAACCTTCCCGACATAACCATATGTACTTGTATGTAAAAACTTTTTGTTGTGCCTCACGAGGACACGGGAACGTATTCCCAAAAGAAGGTGAAGGAGGTTGGGGCAGTTTTTAAATGCATTCGACCCGCTCGAGGGTACCCCTGGTGCGCCCTAGATAGCTAACACCCTTCTGACGCTCTAGTGCGCCGGTATACGTAAAAAGCGAGAAGTGCCAAGTGGCAGTATGGAATGTAGGATAATCCCCTTAAGCCTGGGGTCCGGCTATATCTCTTTAACGCTAGGGGCCGCGTGTAACGATGTGCAGAGTAAGAGTGGTTTCGGATGTGATAGTCAAGTTCTAATGTTGCCGACCCAAATCCTAAGAAAGGACTCGATCTGCACAACGACTAGACTTGCTGATAGAGTGAAGAGGATGATGGGGAAACCCAACAAGAACTTGACTAGAGTTCTTGGGGCATTGACATTCGGTCTTATATACTACTACATGATGTTTGTACATATTGACTACTGGTCTGTGCGTCAGGTACAGTAGGGTCTAGGGTATGATGTCATAGATAAGAGATGACGTCATGGGTCTAGGTCATTCTGGACTTTGACGGAGATTAAAGATAAGGGGGTTAGAGCGGCCGAGAAGTCTGAAGAAATAGGCCGGTCTAGAGGGATCACGTGATGAGTCATGTGACGTTCACACAGTCACGTGATGCAAAAAAGAATAAATGAAAATGAGTTCGTAACAATCTGGAAACCAGGGAAATTTGTTGGCAAAAATGCGCTCCTTGACAGTGGAGCCACCAGTTGTTTCATCTCAAGGAAACTGGTGGCATGGTTACGATTACCGGTCCACGAATTGGAACATCCAATCCGAGCATGGAACGTGAACGGTACCCAGAATCAGTCTGGGCAGATTCGGTTCAAGACGACGATCATCTTGGACTATGGTGGACTAATGGAGCGGCGGGACCTCCTAGTCCTGGAATGCGGCAAGGATGATATCATCCTAGGACTCTCTTGGCTGTGGGCTGTCAACCCGGAAATTGACTGGAAAAGTGGACGGGTAACTATAGTGCCGTCGCACTATCGGTACACGACAGGAGACACCCCTGGTACCATCGAACAGAGATACCTGCTGAGGTATCTAGGCCACGATGAAACGGCCCATGTAGAGGACGAGATCCATCTGGCGACTCGGTCCTGGGAACCCATGCAACGAGCAGGGTTTATCAATGTGCATGGAGGAATAGGGCCGGACTGTATGCTCAGGAGAGCTACTCTCTCAACGGCCATCGCTCAACAGGCACACAAAGCGAAGGTTTCGCTCCCGAAAGCCTTCGAGACTTATAAAGACGTCTTCATGGAGAAGACGAACACGAAACTACCCCCCTCCCAACTGTACGATCACACCATCAAGCTTAAAGACTCGTTCATTCCAAACCGAGCTAAAGCCTACCCTCTGAACCGTGTGGAACAAGAAGCCTGCAAAGAGTTCATCAAAGAACATCTGGAGACAGGGAAGATCTCCCCATCTAAATCTCCCCAAGCCGCCCCCTTCTTTTTTGTCCAAAAAAAGGATGGGAAGCTCCGACCCTGCCAGGACTACTGGTACCTGAATAGCCACACCATCAAGAACGCCTACCCTCTCCCCTTAATCTCCAACCTGGTCGATAAATTAAAGGGATTGTCGATCTTCACCAAATTCGATGTACAATGGGGCTATAACAACGTTCTGATTAAACCGGAAGATCACTGGAAGGCTGCTTTCCTCACCCCGCTTGGCTTATTTGAGCCAAATGTGATGTTCTTTGGAATGTGTAACTCCCCGGCAACGTTCCAGGCCTTCATGGACGACCTTTTTGGCAATTATATCGCAGAAGGATGGTTGGTGATCTACATGGACGACCTGTTGATCCACTCAACAGACCAGGAGGAACACGATGAGAGGACACGGAAGGTTCTAGAACGCTTCCGACAACATGAGATGTACCTCAAGCTGGAGAAATGCACATTCTCAGCAGATGAGGTAGAGTATTTGGATATGATCGTAGGGAAGAACGGGGTCCGTATGGACCCAACCAAACTCAAGGCCATCAAGGAATGGAAACCGCCCGTTAACGTGAAGGATGTTCGCTCCTTCATCGGCTTTTGCAATTTCTACCGGAAATTCATCCTCTCCTTCTCCGACATTGTGCGTCCATTGCTGGACCTCACCAAGAGCACCACTACTTGGTGCTGGGGCGAAATCCAGGAGAAAGCCTTCCGGAGGTTGCAACATGCCTTCACTAGAGAACCGGTGCTAGCCTTTCCCGATACAACAAGACCCTTTACCCTCATGACTGACGCCTCGCTGACTGCTTCGGGAGCAGTCCTAATGTAAACAGATTCCAATGGGGATCTACGCCCATGTGGATATCTCTCCCAGACCTTCTCTCCGGCGGAGAGAAACTACGACATATATGACAGGGAACTATTGGCTGTCATACGAGGGTTGGAGGAGTGGAGACAATATTGGCTCAGGTCTCCACATCCCGTGGTTGTCTTGACAGACCACAAAAACCTCACTTACTTCAAAGAACCTCGAAAGCTGTCACAGCGACAGGCCAGATGGCTCCTGTTCTTACAGGACTTCGACATGGAATACCAGGCACTCCCCGGCATGAAAATGGCACCGGCCGACGCACTTTCACGTCGTGATGAAATTGACACCTCAAAGGATAACGAAGATGTTCAGATCCTCCCTTCCAATGCGTTCGATCACCAAGTTAGGGCAATTGACTTAGCCCTCTCGCAGAAGATCAGCGATTCCACAAGATCAGACCCCCTAGTGATCTCCGCACTCCACGCTATGGAAAAGGAAGAACCCCTCTTCGCCAGATCCTCCCCCGACGACTGGAACTTTTTGGAAGATCACCTTTATTATAAAGGACGGTTATATATCCCAGGACCTGCACGGAAAGACCTCGTCACCTCCACCCACGAATCCCTTGAAGGAGGACATGGTGACCACCTTCGCACGGTGGCACTACTCTCCAAGGATTATTGGTGGCCCGGCCTCTCTACGTTCATCCGGAAATTCATCCAGGGCTGTGCTGTATGCCAGTCTAATAAAGTTCAAATCCACCCCATGGTTCCCCCGGTCACGCCATTAGCCTTCGAAGGACGCCGCCCATTCCAGAATCTTTCGGTGGATTTAATCACCAACCTTCCCCTGGTTGGGGATTTTGACTCAGTTATGGTCGTGGTCGACCATGGCCTTAGTAAGGGGGTAATTCTCGCCCCTTGCTCGAAAACGGTAGATGCGGCTGGCATAGCCCGTCTTTTCTTTGAAAAAGTGTTCCTGCAATACGGATTGCACGACAAACTCGTATCCGATCGAGGACCACAGTTTGCTTCAGCGTTCGCCAGAGAGCTAGCCCGACTGCTACAATACAATGTAGCACTATCAACGGCCTATCATCCACAAACGGACGGAGAGACAGAACGATACAACCAAGAACTGGAAACCTATCTACGGATCTTCTGTGAAGGACAACCCCACAAATGGCTGGAATTGCTACCAATGGCGGAATTCACGCATAATTCCACTGTTCACTCAGTCACCGGCAAATCCCCTTTCTCACTGATCCTTGGATACGAACCACGGTCTTACCCACCCCTTGAACGTACGTTTCTCCTGACCTTAGAACAAAGACTCTCCAGCATGGAAGACGCACGAAAAGAAGCACAAGCAGCCCACATATTGGCACAACAACGAATGAAGGAGAGAACATTCTCCCACTTCAAACCCTGGAAAATCGGAGACAAGGTCTGGCTTGAAACCAGAAACCTAAAACTCCAAGTACCCTCGCGTAAACTCTCCCAGAAGCGTACTGGCCCCTTCGAGATCACGAAAGTGGTATCAGCCATAGCCTTCCAATTGAAGCTACCTGCCCAATGGAGAATCCACAACGTGTTCCACGCATCCCTACTTTCCCCATACCGGGAAACGCCAGAACATGGACCCAACTTCACCTGACCCCCTCCGGAACAAATCGGAGCGGAAGAGGAATACGAAATTGAATCCATCATCAATCATCGGGGTTCAAAAGGTTGAAGGCAGTACCTCGTACACTGGAAAGGATACACCGCCGCAGAGTGGACTTGGGAACCCAAGTCCAATCTAGGAAATGCCAAGACAACGCTGAAGGAATATAAAAGCCGGCATAAACTCTGACGGAGTTCCAATGCCAAAGGAAGATCTCTCTTCGCTTCTTATTACCATCTCCCGCGTTTCCGCCGCTCTTACCCAAGCCAGACTCCAAGTACATTACCCCAACCTCGACATTCCTAAGCACGCCCAGGAACACGAGTGTTTCTGCCCTATAAACGGCTGTCCATATCATTACTCCTGATAGATGTCCCGTGACAATGCACCCCTTCCCCTCTCCGAACGCCTCCAACGCCTTCCCAATTACACCCGACGTATTTACTATGCCAGACTCCTGGAGGACAGAGACTCCCTCACCGCCCTTAGATCCATTCCATTCTTCCTTTGTAATCCCAGCCTCATCCAGCTCGTTGAGCTATTTGGGCTGTATGGTTCCCTTCGAACCCTTCTCACCCAGCCCCCCTGGAGCGAGACAGGTGCCCATCACCTCGGAGAGATGCACCCCACGATGATCCTATTGCAGATTCATCAAACCATCCTGGACTACCTCCACGACGAGGGGTTCAACTTCTCCATTTCACTCCTTCCCTTCCATCACCTCGAACGACACCTCACTCCCGTCCTCTTCTTGCTCACGCAAGAAGAGCGTACATTTTTCTTTGCCCCTCACAATGCCACCACCTCCGCCCGTCCATCCAGAGGACGACCCTCTGTCGCCGAACCTTCTAGGGAAGGTCTCTGCTGAAGTCTTGGCCTTAACGGAGTTGATCAACTCCCTACAATGCCAACTAGATGACCGACCGGAACTACCAGAAGTGCCCCCACCTCCGACGACTCCACCACCACCCTCGTCGACAGACCTTCCACCCCCATACCAACCCAGCCCATCCTCACTCCTGTCGAACGACCCCTTTCGGGTCCAACCAGACGCCTACGCCGACAAGGTGCCATGGTTTTCTCAGCCGGCCTCCCATCCTGTCCTGCTTTCCTCGCCGACCCTATTCCCCCCTCATTGGGAGACTCTACAACGAGAAGCCCTCCAACTCCCGCCGTTCCCCTCCCTCAGTTCCAGTCCAGGAACCCCTTTGTCCGTCCAAATGGCATACCCCCAGTGGATGATCATCTCCATGCCGTGGACGTACCCGCCGTCGCTTCCTCCTCCTCTCATCATTCCATCACCGAGCGAGTCTGCTATGAGTGCCACCAACCCGGGTACCTACACACCGAGTGTCCCAGATGCCATTGCCCCTACTGCAACATGGTTGCCCCCAGACATCCACAGTATCGTTGCCCTCAACGACGCTGCACTACTTGCCAATGACTCGGGCACTCCTGGCAGGTCTGCCTTCGAAACGACCTACCATATGACGCATGGGACCTCTCCGACTACCTCGTCAACAACGGAGATAGAAGCTCTTGAGGTGGAACTTCAAGACTACGAGGAGGGTAATGTTACGGTTAGTGAGGGGGTACTACCTTTTTCGCTACCCACCCCACCCCTCACTCCGGGTCTATGGGACGACCTCCTCTTTGACTCTAGCGATCTCCTCTGGAATGGCAATCTCCTCACTCCAACACTGGACGACACCGCCTTCTAGGCTGTGTAGGGCGATGGCCACTGCCATCATGGCTGCACAAGGCAGTGGCACGGATCTTTCCCTTTCTATTTCATATTACTTACGGACCATTCCTTCTTGGCTATGCTCTCTTGTGCATAGCCTCGTATCTCCCGATCTCCCCCGATTCCATCTTGGCCATTTACAGTATGCCTATTTATGGACTCAGGAAGCCTACCCTAAATTACCTAAAACCCTATATATAGAAGGCTTCCATTCCCATGTAAACTCTAACCTTGATCTACACAATATACCGTGTAATCATCTGTTCCGCTCGCTTCGCTCTACCGCCTCACCCGCTTAGAGTTAGAAGTCATCTCCGCCGTTGCGCTTCTGATCTTCCTGATCATCAGTGCCCCTTTTTGCTGCCTGTCTGCAGAACGCCAACACCGTCGGGGCAGTTCACCACAGGAGCATCGTCATCAACACTAGAGTGCTAGGCCCCTTGTGCCTAGGCTAGGTTCTGTCGACCCCTCTGCTATTTAGAGTGCTAGGACTCTCCATCCTAGACTAGGTTTCAGCTGTATAGAGGAAGAGACATGTTTGACCACATCGCCTGTGGTTGGGAATGGAACATGGTCGTGTCACTTGTTACGCATGCCGAGTCGGTGTAACACACAGCATGGTAAAATGAATAGTCCATGTTTACCTGCCTTGTGGCATGTCAGCACCAAGGAACCTAGAGAGGAGAGGCCCCACCTTTCCCCTTTCTGAAAGCCCACTATTGAATGTGGAACAAAACATCCATGTTGGGCACAGGCCGAACCACCGATGGCGGTTGCTTGAAGCCGACCTTGGCTTGCATTCGCCTGATTGACTGCCCGGTAATTATTGCAACTTGACCGCTGGGTCAAATATCAATGGCAAACATGTTAATAATCAAATAAATTTAACCTCTAGAGGGTATTTTGTGTCCT
>JBBPSM010000651.1:0-10273 GCA_038093595.1 Butyriboletus regius
CACTTGGCAATTCTCATTTTATACGTACACCAGTGCACTAGAGCGTCTGAAGGGTGTTAGCTATCTAGGGCACACCAGGGGTACCCTCAAGCGGGTCAAACACATTTAAAAACTGCCCCAACCTCCTTCTTCTTCTTTTGGGAATATACTCCCATGTCCTCATGAGGCACATTACATGTTTTCAGACACAAGTACCTATGGCTACATCGGGAAGGCTATTGGTCCGAGTAGCACCAAAACGGTTTTAGCAACACTCAGATCTTAGATCTTTGAGTGGGCCGTTTCATGAACTACAACGCATACGTAAAGTTCGAGTATGAGGAAAAACCCCTACTCTTCTTTAGGACTCCCTCAGTGGACCCCAATGACATCCCTGAGCTAGTCTACCCTGAGATCAAAGAAGAGGAGCTCGATGTCTCCTATCTCCTAAATGACAACATCTATGAGGACCTTCCAGAACCTGGTCCATTACCCTACAAAAGAAACCTGTGCTCTTCCCTCCGCGTGTTCATAGTTCTGCAAGACCTGGAACTTGAACAAGAACTAAACAACGCTGTCGGACAACTGGTGCCTCAGAGGACTCACCGATCCCTTAGACCCTGACACCTCCTCCGAATCCTGCACCACCTCCCCACTACCATCACCCAAGGTGCCAACTATGACAACAAACAAAGAGCTCATTGCTCTCATCGCCAGCCTACAGGCCACCATACAGCAGCTCCAAGTAGACATCAGGAGTACCCAATCAAGGGCAAGGGATGCAGTGTTACGCCGACTAGGTGTGCATAACAAGTGACACGACTGTGTTCCATTCCCTACCACAGGCGATGTGGTCAAACAGGTCTCTTCCTCTATATGGCCAGAACCTAGTCTAGGACAGAGGATCCTAGCACTCTAATGGCAGAGGGATGCTCCTATGGCGAACTGCCCCGATGGTGTCGGCGTTCTGCAGATAGGCAGCAGGAGAAGGCACTGATGATCAAGATGATCAGAAGCGTGACAGCGGAGATGACTTTCAACTCGAAGCTTGTTAGGCATTAGAGCGAAGCAAGTGGAACTGAATGATCAATACACAGTATATTGTGTAGATCAAGGTTAAAGGTACATAAGGGGTCAGAAGCCTCTATATATAGGTTTGTATGTAATTTAGGGGAGGCTTCTTGAGACCATAAATAGGTAGGCTACATGCGGCCGAGATACGATCAGGGAATCGGAAGATATGAGGCTATGCGTGAGAGAGCATAGCTGAGGAGGAAAGGTCCGAAGGAATATGAAATAAAAGAAGGGAAAGGCCCACACCAATGCCTTGCACAGCCTAGATGGCAGTGGTCATTGCCTCTTCTCTGCCTAGAAGGCAGTGTCGTCCAGTGCTGATGCTTGGGGATTGCCATCCCAAGGCAAGATGCCGGAGTCGAGAAGGACATCCCAGAGTCCTGGGGAGAGTGGGGGTGTAGATAGGGAAAAAGGTAGTTCCCCTTCCTCAACCATAACACACAGAGACTGCCGCCTCGGGACCCTGAACTGAGGTGAAAGTCTCAAAGAAAGTCGAAGTATGCCCAGACCCAGGGATGTATGACAGCTCTTACGAAAAATTTAACGAATGGTGGGTCAAAATGGGTGTATACCTCGAGATGAACAAGGAAACCTTTTCATCAAACAAGGACAAATGTATCACAATCTGGTCTCGAATAGGGACAAAGGACAGCCGCGACAAAAACAACACTGGAGGCTGGGCATGAAACCAGCTTCAAAAATACCTCGGTGTTAACAGGCACCTCTGGCCAGACCCAGCAGATCTGGCAAAAGGAGTAAAAGACTGGTTCCTCCCTAGTCTAGAAGTAGATCATGCACTTGCCAAACTGGCAAAGCTCAAACAAGGTCCCTGTGAGAGGACAGAGGACTTTCTCACTAAATAGGTCACCCTATACAAAAGGGCTAATATAGGAGACGCCATGGGAGTCTACTTCCTAGAGAAGAACACCTGTGAAGAGATCATACGCCTGATCTTCCAAAATGGCAAAAGGAGTACACTAGTCTTGGCATACATAAATACAATCAAGACATATGGGAACAACCTCGAAGCTTTCGCAATGAGGACCCACCAGGGTTACGTCTGGCAAAACGCACAATACCAAGGACAAAATGCCTCATCCTCGGGCACAAAGACCTACGGAGGACAAGGACAGCCTATGGACATTGATGCCATCCAAAAAGGCAAGTGTTTTAACTGCCAAGGGCCCCACTTGGCTAAGGTCTGCCCAAGACCCAAACGGGAATGCACTGAGTGCAAGTTCCTTCGGGGAGGGCATAGCAGACAGTGCTCGAAGTATTGTGCTGCAAGGGCTGTTGCAACTGGAGATACAGAACAATCGGTGTTGGGCGGAAGCCCTAAGGAGGACCCAAGGATCCGATCCTTAGACAGCATGGACTTTGAGGCTATGAAAGCCTTCTTTTTTGATATAAAAGAGACAGAAGAAGGCAACAGCAATTGAGTGAACTAGGTGCTCAGTTGCTGAAGCCAGTGGACAAATGGCCTGATGCAGTGCTCGGCCAAAATTGATACACTTATTTAGACGTAGATTACGGACAAGAAGAACAGGACTTCTTCGATACACATTTGGACAATGTATTTACAATATCTTCTACCGAAACTGGGACTCACGAAAGTGAGCTTGCTGCACGGGAATGCAGGCTTAATTCAGTTTTTAATAAAAACAAAAAAATTACATCAGAAACCCTGGAATGGATCCTCATACAATCCATAAAACAAAAGCTCAAGATCTGTCTAGAGATCGACGTCGCACCATCTACGGACAAAAAGAAATGCACAACAACCAAGGCCCTCCTTGACAGTGGAGCAAATGGGATCTTCATTGATCGAAAGTGGATTGCTGCCCACAAGATCCCTGTTAAAGAACTCGGCAGGAAGCATTACCCATAATGCTGAGATACTTCTAGACTATAAAGGACACTGCAAAATAATAACGGCCGAAGTTATGGACCTTGGTAAAAATCCGATTATTTTAGGATATACAGGGGAGCCTTTGAACCTCTTGTGATGTACTTTGAACTTTGTAACTCCCCGGCCAGGTTCCAAACAATGATGAATGACATCTTCCACGATCTGCAAGCAGTCGTAATCGTTTACATCAACGATATCCTTATTTTTATGGATAATAACAAAAAGAAGCACGACAAAATTGTCCTTGAAGTGTTATGAAGGCGAAAGGAAAACGACCTGTACCTTAAGCCCGAGAAATGCTTCTTCAAAGTACCTAGAGTAGACTTCCTAGGAATGGTCGTATCGGCCAACGGAGTCAAAATGGAAAAAGAGAAGACAGACGCCATTCAAGCCTGGCCCACACCCAAAAATATAAAAGATGTTAGAAGCTTCCTGGGCCTCACGAACTTTTATCGCCACTTCATAAAGGACTTCTCCATTAAATCTAGACCGTTGAACAATCTAACAAAAAAGGACACGAAATGGACATGGACCGAAAAGAAACAATCGGCATTTGACATGCTGAAAAAGGCATTCACCACGGCACCAATACTCACCTATCCAGATAACAACAACACATTTGGGCTTGAGTGTGACACATTGGACTTTGCAACAGGTGCCGTGCTATCTATAGAAAAAGAAGGAAAATGGCACCCTGTAGCTTTCTCCTCCCACAGCATGTCACTGGAGCAAAGAAACTATATGATTGCCAATAAAGAAATGCTCGCCATAATCCTTGCTCTGGAGCAATGGAGGCACTATCTAGAAGGAACGAAAGACCAATTCAAGATATCGTCAGACCATGCCAACCTTCAATATTTTATGAAATCACAAGACCTGAACCGGAGGCAAGCCAGATGGGCTCAGTACCTCACGTGGTTCAATTATATATTAGTAAAGAAGCCTGGTGCCCAAATGGGAAAAGCCAATGCCCTATCCCAATGCAAAGATCACATGCTCGGAATTGAAAACAATAAATTACAGTAATACCCAAATCACGTGTTCGCAGGACGAACGAAATAATTAATATAAAAGGCGAAGAAGAAAAGATCATGGAGACAGTCTGGAATGCCCAATCTAAACTAAAAGAAGGCGAACCAAAAGGTTCCACCCTATCAGACGAAGGACTGGTCCTTCTAGACAAGAAAATCTACGTGCCTGAGGAGAAAGAACTCCGTCAGGATATCATAACATTATACCATGACTCTACCTTAGCCAGACACAGTGGCGCAGAGAAGACTTACAAGTTAGTCTCATGCTACTATATATGGCAAGGTGTTACGCCAACTCGGCGTGCGTAACAAGTGACACGACCGTGTTCCATCCCCTACCACAGGCGATGTGGCCGAACACGTTTCTCCCTCTATACAACTAAGACCTAGTCTAGGATGGAGGGTCCTAGCACTCTAACAGCAGAGGGATCGACAGAACCTAGCCTAGGCACAAGGGGTCCTAGCGCTCTAGTGTCAATGACGATGCTCTTGTGGCGAACTGCCCCAATGGTGTCGGCGTTCTGTGGACAAGCAGCAAAAAGGGGTGCTAAAGATCAAGAAGATCAGAAGCGCAACAGCGGAGATGACTTCCAACTCTAAGCGTGTGAAGCAGTAGAGCGAAGCGAGCAGAACGGGTGATTACACAGTATATTGTGTAGATCAAGGTTAGAGTTACATGAAAATAGAAGCCTCTATATATAAGATTTGAGATAGTTTAGGGGAGGCTTCCTGAGACCATAAATAGGCATACTGTAATTAGCCAAGATGGGATCGGGGAAATTGGAAATACGAGGCTATGTGCGAGAGAGCATAGCCAAGAAGGAATGGTCCGAGGGAAATACAAATAAGAAAGAAAAGATCTGCACCACTGCCTTGCGCAGCCATGATGGCAGTGGTCATAGTCTCACACTGCCTAGAAGGCAGTGTCATCCAGTGCTGGAGAAGGGAGATTGCCGTTCCAAAGGAGATTGCCGGAGTCAAAGAGTAGGTCATCCCAGAGTCCTGGGGTGAGGGGTGGAGTGGGTAGGGAAAAAGGTAATACCCCCTCACTATCCGTAACATTACCCTCCTTGTAGTCTTGAAGTTCCACCTCAAGAGCTTCTATCTCTGTCATTGACGAGGTGGTCGGAGAGATCCCATGCGTCGTCTGGTAGGTCATTCCGAAGGCAGACCTGCCAGGAGTGCCCGAGTTGTTGGCAAGTAGTACAGCATCATTGAGGGCAACGATACTGTGGATGTCTGGGGGCAACCACGTTGCAGAAGGGGCAATGGTATCGTGGACATTCGGTACGTAGGTGCCCAAATTGGTGGCACTTATAGCAGACTCTTCCGGGGGTGGGATCATGAGGAGTGGGGGAAGCAACAGTGGGTACATCCACGGCATTGGGATGATCATCCACTGGGGGGTATGCCATTTGGGCGGACAAAGGGGTTCCTGGACTGAAGGTTGGGAACGGAGGGAGCTGGAGGGCTCCACATTGCAGAGTCTCCCAATGAGGGGGAAATAGGGTCAGCAAGGGAAGCAGGGCGGGATGGGAGGCCGGCTGAGAAAACCATGGCACCTCGTCGGCGTAGGCGTCTGGTTGGACCCGAAAGGGGTCGTTCAACTGGAGTGAGGATGGGCTGAGTTGAGGGTGGTGGTGGAGTCGGCGTCAGAGGTGAGGATGCTTCTGGTGACTCTATTCGGTCGTCTAACTGGTGTTGTAGGAAGTTGATCAACTTCGTTAAGGCCAAGACTTCGGCAGAGACCTTCCCTAGAAGGTTCGGCGACAGAGGGCTGTCCTCTAGATGGACAGGCGGGGGTAGTGGCATTGCGAGGGGCAAAGAAAAATGTACGCTCTTCCTGCATGAGCGAGAAGAGGACGGGAGCAAGGTGTCTTTCGAGGTGACGGAAGGGGAGGAGTGAGACGGAGAAGTTGAATCCTTCATCATGGAGGTAGTCCAGGATGGTTTGACGTATCTGCAGAAGGATCGTCGTGGGGTGCGTCTCTCCGAGGTGATGGGCACCTGTCTCGCTCCAGGGGGGCCGGGTGAGAAGGGTTCAAAGGGAACCATACAACCCGAATAGCTCAATGAGCTGGGTGATGCTGGGGTTACAGAGGAAGAACAGAATGGATCTAAGGGCGGTGAGGGAGTCTCTGTCCTCCAGGAGTCCGGCATAGTAAATGCGCCGGGCATAGTCAGGAAGATGTTGGAGGCGTTTGGAGAGGGGAAGGGGTGCATTGTCGTGGGACATCTACCAGGAGTAATGATATGGGCAGCCGTTTATAGGGCAGAAGCACTGGTGCTCCCGGGCGTGTTTAGGAATGTCGAGGTTGGGATAACATACTTGAAGTCTGGCTTGGGTAAGAGCGGCGGAAATGTGGGAGATGGTGATAAGAAGTGAGGTGAGATCTTCCTTTGGCATTGGAACTCCATCAGAGTTTATGCCGGTTTTTATACTCCTTTAGCATTGTCTTGGCGTTTCCTAGATTGGACTTGGGTTCCCAAGTCCGCTCTGTGGCAGTGTATCCTTTCTAGTGTACGAGGTACTGCCTTCGACCTTTTGAACCCCAATGATTGATGATGGATTCAATTTCATATTCCTCTTCTGCTCTGATTTGTTCCGGAGGGGGTTGGGTGAAGTTGGGTCCATGTTCTGGCATTTCCTGGTACAGGGAAAGTAGGGATGCATGGAACACGTTGTGGATTCTCCATTGGGTGGGTAGCTTCAGTTGGAAGGCTACGGCCGATACTACCTTCGTGATTTCGAAGGGACCAGTGCACTTTTGGGAGAGTTTGCGCGAGGGTACTTGGAGTTTTAGGTTTCTGATTTCGAGCCAGACCTTGTCTCCAATTTTCCAGGGTTTGAAGTGAGAGAGCGTCCTCTCCTTCATCCGTTGTTGTGCTAATACATGGGCCGCTTGTGCTTCTTTTCGAGCATCTTCCATGCTAGAGAGCCTTTGTTCTAGGGCTGGGAGAAAGGTATGTCCGAGGGGTGGGTAAGACCGAGGTTCATATCTGAGGATCAGTGAGAAGGGGGATTTGCCGGTGACCGAATGAGCGGCGGAGTTATGCACGAATTCCACCATGGGCAGCAATTCCAGCCATTCGTAGGGTTGTCCTTCACAGAAGATTCGTAGATAGGTCTCCAATTCCTGGTTGTACCGTTCCGTTTCTCCGTCCGTTTGTGGATGATAGGCCGTTGACAATACTACATCGTACTGTAGCAGCTGGGCTAGCTCCCTGGCGAACGCTGAAACGAACTGCAGTCCCCGATCGGACACGAGTTTGTCGTGTAGTCTGTATCGCAGGAACACTTTTTCAAAGAAAAGATGGGCTATTCCAGCCACGTCTACCATTTTTGAACAAGGGATGAGAATTACCCCCTTACTAAGGCCATGGTCGACCATGACCATAACTGAGTCAAAGTCCCCAACCGGAAGAAGGTCAGTGATTAAATCAACCGATAAATTCTGGAATGGGCGGCGTTCTTCGAAGGCTAATGGAGTGACTGGGGGAACCGTGGGATGGGTTTGAACTTTATTAGACTGGCATATAGCGCAGCCCTGGATGAATTTCCAGATGAATGTAGAGAGACCGGGCCACCAATAATCCTTAGAGAGTAGTGCCACTGTGCGAAGGTGGCCACTGTGTCCTCCTTCAAGGGATTCGTGGGTGGAGGTGACGAGGTCTTTCCGTGCAGGTCCTGGAATATATAACTGCCCTTTTTAATAAAGGCGATCTTCCAAAAAGTTCCAGTCGGTGGGGGAGGATCTGGCGAAGAGAGGTTCTTCCTTTTCCATGGCGTGAGGTGCAGAGATCACCAGGGGGTCTGATCTCGTGAACTCGCTGATCTTCTGCGAGAAGGCTAGGTCAATTGCCCTGACCTGATGATCAAATGCATTGAAGGGGAGGATCTGAACATCTTCGTTATCCTGGGAGGTGTCAATTTCATCTCAACACGAGAGTGTGTCGGCTGGTGCCATTTTCATGCCTGGGAGTGCCTGGTACTCCATATCAAAGTCCTGTAAGAACAGGAGCCACCTGGCCTGTCGTCGTGACAGCTTTCAAGGTTCCTTGAAGTAGATGAGATTTTTGTGGTCCGTTAAGACAACCATGGGATGTGGAGACCTGAGCAAGTATTGTCTCCATTCCTCCAACCCTCGTATGACAGCCAAAAGTTCCCTGTCATATATGTCGTAATTTCTCTCCACCGGAGAGAAGGTCTGGGAAAGATATCCACACGGGCATAAGTCCCCGTTGAAATCTGATTGCATTAAGGCTGCTCCTGAAGCAGTCAACACAGCGTCGGTCATGAGAGTAAAGGGTTTTGTCGTATCGGGAAAGGCTAGCACCGGTTCTCTAGTGAAGGCATGTTGCAACTTCTGGAAAGTGTTCTCCTTGGTTTCGTCCCAGCATCAAGTGGTGGTGCTCTTGGTAAGGTCCAGTAATGGACGTGCGATGTCGGAAAAGGAGGGGATGAATTTCCTGTAGAAATTGCAGAAGCCAATGAAGGAGCAAACATCCTTCATGTTGATGGGTGGTTTCCATTCCTTAATGGCCTTGAGTTTTGTTGGGTCCATGCAGACCCCGTTCTTCCCTACGATCATTCCCAGATACTCTACCTCATCTGCCGAGAAGGTGCACTTCTCCAGTTTGAGGTACATCTCATGTTGTTGGAAGCGTTCTAGGACCTTCTGCGTCCTTTCATCGTGTGTCTCCTGATCTGTTGAGTGGATCAACAGGTCGTCCATGTAGATCACCAGCCATCCTTCTGCAATATAATTGCCAAAGAGGTTGTCCATGAAGGCTTGGAACATTGCCGGGGAGTTACACATCCCAAAGAACATTACGTTTGGCTCAAATAAGCCGAGCGGAGTAAGGAAGGTGGCCTTCCAGCGATCTTCCAGTTTAATCAAAACATTGTTGTAGCCCCATTGTACGTTGAACTTGGTGAAGATTGACGATCCCTTTAATTTGTCCACAAGGTCAGAAATTAAGGGGAGAGGGTATGCGTTTTTGATGGTGTGGCTGTTTAGATACCAGTAATCCTGGCAGGGTCAGAGCTTTCCATCCTTATTTTGGACAAAAAAGAAGGGGGCGGCTTGGGGAGATTTTGATGGAGAGATCTTTCCAGTCTCTAGATGTTCTTTGATGAACTCTTTGCAGGCTTCTTGTTCCGCAGGGTTCAGAGGGAAAGCTTTAGCTTGTTTTGGGATAAACAAGTCCTTTAGCTCGATGGTGTGATTATATGGTTGGGAGGGGGGTAGTTTCATATTTGTCTTCTCCGCGAAGACATCCTTGTAAGTCTTGAAGGCTTTTGGGAGGGAAACCTTCGTCTTGTGTGCCTATTGAGTGATGGCCGTAGAGAGAGTAGCTCTTCTGAGCATACAGTCCGGCCCTATTCCTTTGTGCGCATTGATGAACCCAGCCCGTTGCATGGGTTCCCAGGACTGAGTCGCCAGATGGATCTCGTCCTCTATGTGGGCCGTTTCGTCATGGCCTAGATACCTTAGTAGGTATCTCTGTTCAATGGTACCAGGGGTGTCTCCTGTCATGTACTGATAGTGTGACGGTGCTATTGTTACCCGTTCACTCTTCCAGTCAATTTCCGGGTTGACGGCCCGCAGCCAAGGGAGTTCTAGGATGATGTCATCCTTGCTGCATTCCAGGACTAGGAGGTCCCGCCGCTCCATTAGTCCACCATAGTCCAAGACAATTGTTGTCTTGAACCAAATCTGTCCAGATTGATTCTGGGTACCGTCCACGTTCCATGCTCAGATTGGATGTTCCAATTCACAGACCAGTAATCGTAACCGTGCCACCAGTTTCCTTGAGATGAAACAACCGGTGGCTCCACTGTCGAGAAGTGCATTTTTGCCAATGAATTTCCCTGGTTTCTGGATCTTTAGGGGGATACAAATAGAATTGCTTTTCGATCCGGAAATAAATACAGGGGCTATTGTGTAGGAGGAAGGTAACATTGGTTTACCTCCTCTATTTAAAAATGCGATTCAGTGGAAAGAGATGCGGGAAAGATGGGATCTAGTGAGCACTCATTGATAGCCTCATTCCATTCATTTGCAGCCTGTTTGTCTGACTCCATACCCATGTCCAGTGAGTCTCCATGTTCGTCAAGCCTGGTGTCAAAGCTCTGACGTAACGTCCAAAGGACCGTGTCCTTCTCCTTGTTCTTGACAAGACTGCCTATGTACCTGTCCAAGGGTTCTGATGGGCTGCCCCCATCGCGCGTGTGTGGAACTGCCCCAAGCGGTTTCTCAGTGGTGGTGGTGGTGAC
>JBBPSM010000654.1:0-10256 GCA_038093595.1 Butyriboletus regius
TACCGAGTGTCCCTAATACCATTACCCCTTTTGTGGCATGGTCGCCCCCGGACATCCACAGTATCGCTGCCCCCAATGGCACTACAGCACCTGTCACCAACTCAGCCACTCCTGGCAGGTCTGCTCCCGAGGCAACCTACCAGACGATTCCTGGGACCTCTCTGACTATCTCGTCAACAACGGGGATAGAAGCTCTTGAGGTGGAACTTCAAGACTACAAGGAGGGTAATGTTACGATTAACGAGGGGGTACTACCTTTTTCCCTACCCACTCCACCCCTCTCCCTGTGTCTCTGGGACGACCTATTCTTTGACACTGGCAATCTCCTTACTCCAGCACTGGACAACACTGCCTTCTAGGCAGTGTAGAGGCAATGACCACTGCCATCATGGCTGCGCAAGGTAGTGGCGTGGACCTTTCCTTTTCTATTTGATATTCCTTTCAGACCATTTCTCCTTGGCTATGCTTTCTCATGCATAGCCTCATATCTCCCGATCCCCCGATCCCATCTCGGCTGCATGTAGTATGCCTATTTATGATCTCCAGAAGCCTCCCCTAAATTACCTAAAACCTATATATAGAGGCTTCTCATCCCCATGTAAACTCTAACCTTGATCTACACAATATACTGTATATTGGTCATCTGTTCCACTTGCTTCGCTCTACTGCCTCACCCACTTAGAGTTGGAAGTCATCTCCACCGTTGCATTTCTGATCTTCTTGATCATCAGCACCCCTTTTTGCTGCTTGTCTGCAAAATGCCAACACTGTCGGAGCAGTTCACCACAAGAGCATCGTTATTGACACTAGAGTCCCTTTGTGCCTAGGCTAGGTTCTGTTGATCCCTCTGGCATTAGAGTGCTAGGACTCTCCATCCTAGACTAGGTTCTGCCTGTATAGAGGAAGAGACGTGTTTGACCACATCGCCTGTGGTTGGGAATGGAACATGGTCATGTCACTTGTTATGCACGCTGAGTCAACATAACATATATCTCAAAATGTATTAGGATTAGGTGGCTCCTGACTGTATATGATATGAGAAAGTGTACTGTAAAGGCATCGCCTGCCCATCTTTCCATTACTTTTACCATGTCAAATGGTACACCCTTGAGTAAATAGAACAGGGTTCCACCTATGCGTAGACTGTGCCCTTGGAGGTTCGTGAGACCACATCATTTGACAATGGTTGTGATGTGGGTTGTGAGTTGGGTTTTAGAAAGGGGGTGCAAACCATACTTCGGGTGTGTCCAAGCGAAAAGATGCATGTTGCTGGGTCCGGGGTTAACGTGTAGGTGATCCCGTAGCACAGCCTCTGGGTCTGTTGTGCAACTGGGTTGCAGGGTGCATTGTATTGTTTCACCTTTTTTGGGTTCGCATTTGGTGGCCGGCGAAGCAAATTGGAATACTGGGAGATTGTTGGGATCTCGCAGGAGCACGACATCTCTGCGTGTAATCTGTTTGGTAGGGTCGAAACTCTTTATGGTTTTGACTGTGAATTCGCCTAGTCTAGCTATGGAGTAGAAGACAGTTACCATGCACGCAAAGATGGTGGCATCGCATGGGTCATTTAGGTCGAGCTGGGCTTGTATGATTTTTAAGTCTTCTACTATCATAGGTGGGTGCTTGGCTTTCTTGGAGCTGGGCGAGGCAAGTCTCGAGGCTCCTTGTAGCATGTGGCGAAGTTCGTCTGCGTCTATTGACCACGGATGGCCGTGCAACAGATGCCAGGCTCGTACTCCTGCTGAGTAGTTGGCTATCACTGTACCTGAGTATGTGCCGGCACAGCTAGAGAGGAAGGAAAGGAGTAAATTACGTGAGACTGGGCACCATTCGGTTTCTGAAATGTGATTGATGTTGCAGTAGACATGAAAAATTAAAAGCCCGGTTCCATACAGCTCCTTCGTGCTGTCTGCCCAGGAGGCTCCAATTACCTCTAGAATGCGATTCAAAGCTGTGTCTGATACATCCAATTGTGGGGGGTTGGATGGTGTCCAGAGATGAAGTCTGTCTTTGGCAAGACAGTGCAGGCGGTTTGACAACAGTAGCAGACATAGGTTGGGCTAATATGGACAAGGTCTACTGGAATTGGAGTGTTCCGTGGTGGCTGAGGATGATGGGGGAAATGGGGAGTTGAAACGGGATGTGGTCTAGACTCAAGCGTCTTGGATGACGCTGAAGAGAAGCTCATCCTCGAGCTGGGCCTCTGCTCGAGCTCGCTCTCTTTCTTCCTGTTGGTCTTGGATGTGACCAAAGGCTCGAGTCACAGAGTTGGAATATTTGCCTTCTCTGAGTTCTCTGAGCTCCCATGCCAAGAATGGGTCATCAGCATCTGTGAGGAAATCTCAGAGGTGCTCAGATAGAGCAAAAGGTGGAAGCAAGAGGTGGGGCAGGCCATAATGTCCTCTGGATGGCTGGTCGGCAGGGTTGCTGGCACTGGGTACATAGCGTATGATGACACTTTCGATGTGCTGGGAAATTGAAAGGAATATCAATGAGACAAAGACAAAACCTAGACCCAATATCTCAAGCATTGCCAACCAAGGCAATATGCGAGAGAGAGAAAGGCAATTTCAAGACTAAGGAATACAAGCGTTAACTACTAACTACTTATATAGGCTTATCCTTGGTGCACGGACCATGCTATGCTATGATATCGTAGGGTACAGGGTATGACATCACAGGAACGAGGGGAATGTTAGTCCAATAGCAAAAGAGGCATAGATGGAATAAGATGCACGTACTAAGCACATGTAAATGAAAGAGTAGTCCAGAGCACATGAGGCATGGCTACGTTGTGAAAGATTAATAGATTAGAATGAAAGATAAAATGAAAGAGGAATGGAAGTGCAAGAGGCGCTGCATATATGATCCATTAGATCAGATATCAAGATTAGATTGTATCAGGGGATAGATCCTGTCTTGGACAAGGGATCGTAAGATCCGATGGTGTAATCTAGTGTAAGCTTGATTAGTACTTGCGGACGTAAGCATAATGGTGTAAGCCATTAGCGAAGCGTCGGGGGAAACGTGAGTTTGAGTCATCACAAGACTAGAGCGGTGCAAGGCAGCACACCCAGTGCAGTTTATAGGCATGCGGGCCTGTACACAGTTTAGGGTCATGTGATGGACCGGGGATAGCTGTAAGGCTACTTGTTATTGTATGGTGGCAGATATGACAGGTAAAGGGTATAGTATTGGAAGAGTACTATGTGTAGTGTTGCATTGGTAGGGCGGATGCAACTAGTAGGACGAGGATACGAGTAGTAGGTGGTACGCAATATGGATGCGGTATCGCTTAGGGATTAAGTGGGGTATTTGTATGTAGGCTGGGATGGAGGTTGGTAGATGGGGGAATACGATGGTGTAGAGGATGTTGTATGGGGGCGTATACAACTAGGTATTGGGGAAAGGCAATACAGGATACTAGGTATCGTAGGATGGCGACTACGATGGTAGTTGGGGAATGGGCGAAGGATAGCGAGTAGTTCGTAGGAGGAAGGCTACGAGAGGTAACTTGGGGATATGGAAGGTGTATGGTAGCATAGGGTGGAGGCTACGCTGAGGGACTACGGTAGAGGTAGTGCGAAAGTGTAGGAAGGAATGAAATAAATATCGTGGGTAGCAAGAGTGATTGTTTCAGAAATCTCGATGAGAGTGTGGATATGTTTGAATAATTCGTTGACGGCATGGTTGTGATGCCTGCCAATTTTCCATCCTTTGATGACTCCTGTGTTATCACCGTGTATAATGATGTGCTGCGGTTGGTTGAGAATAGTCTTGAGAGCACAGAGTAGGAATTCAAAGCCAACAGCTTCTGCTCATCCAATGTCCTTCGCACCTCTGTGTGAGGACCAGTCTGATCTGAGGCGCCATGCTTTCCATTGCTTGCCAACAACAATACCAATGCCAATGCCAGAACTGGCATCTGAGAAAGCTCTTGTATCGTGGTGAGTTGGCATGAGGCGAATGGTTCTGATGACTGTGCCAGTAGAGATTCGGTTCAACCACCACAGCAGGTCTTTATCCAGGCCTTTGTTTGGGCGATGGGATAAGAACAGGTTCTTACTGCACGTTGCCAACATGCTTTCCAGACCCATGAGGTAAGCCCGGCCCTGCAGAAGGATGGAGGCAGCATGCAAAAGTTTACCATAAAGTTCCTGCACATGTTTGAGGTTGTGTCTTGGCCACGTTGACCACTTGCTGATGGCCGCACTGTATTTGTCAATTTTGGATGGGCTGAGTGATACCATGCATGTTTCTAGATTCCAGATAAAACCTATGTAGAGAGTTGAGTTGGCGAATGGTTGGTCTTTTGACTTTTCCCATGGTATTCCGAGTTCTTCCGAGATCGTGTCTATGTTGGATAGATCATAGGTGTAGCGTTTGTCACTCTCTGCATGGGGCGACATGTTGGAGAAATCTTTTAGTGGTTGACTGCAGTCCTCGCTGAGTTCGTCTGGTATCCCGTCTGGCAAGGAGGAACTGGTGAAGTATATGTGTGATCTGATGTGTTGTGAACTGGAGAGGCAGATCTCTTCCTGCCATTTGTGTTGCATTTCGTTGTATTTTGGTAAGCAATTACACGGGATCCTAAAGAAGATGTGGTTGTCAAACCATTTGTCACATGGGCCAATGCCATGGGCTCGTAGGATTTTGGCACCTGCATCTGCTATGTGCTCATATGCTCCGCAGGATGGGGATGTGCTGAAAGCTATGTAGGTATCTATGTAAAATTGTGAGTCCGAAATCCTAATTACCACTGTGGGCTATTGTGACAGATGGAGTGGAACTGTGCGATAGGCTTCAGTGATGTCTCGGGTGGCTGCTTGTGATCCTGCGGATAGATGAGAAATTAGTAAGTACATGCTCGAGAATTTGCTCCAGGTGCATGGCAACAATTCTGTATCTATGGAGCTATTGATGGATGGGTTTGGAAAATTAATTGTAGTGTTTATGGAAAATGAAAAGTTCTGAATGAGTCTGAATTTACCAGGACGTCCAGGTTTTGGAATCATGGATAGTGATGATGATTGAAAAGGTCCTAGTAATTCTAATATATCTGCTGCAAGGAAAGGTCCAATATATCTACTTTTGTAAATTTCTTTGTTTAAGATGTCTTGAAACTCGGACGCGTAGAGGGATATTGTGGTGCTATTTGGAGGGGACTTTAAATATTGTATGTGCAGATAACCTACTATGATGCACGTTCCCAGGCATCCACTTTATAAGGAGTTTGTGGACAGAGCTTTCTCTGCTCTAGGGCACTGGCTGGCTCCATGCGTGAGCACTCCACATCCTGAGCATGCGTGCATGCAGTCATGTTGTTCCCAGCATCCACATTTCCGCTGCCATAGGCTGCAGAGGATGATGCCTCCGTCTCTCGTTCGCAGGGCTTTGTTGACCTGTTCGCAGTATGTGTCATACTTATTGTTCCACGTGCATTTGGCTGCACATTGAATGACCAGGATGGTGTGTTTGCCTCATCCGAGGCAGACTGCACATACTGGTAGGACAAGGGGAAGTGAGGGGGAATTTGCATGTGATGCTCCCAATGCGATCTGTGGTGATTCGTTCTGAAAGGTGTGCTGACATTTGTCCTGCAATATTTCTGCTTGTTTTCTGGTTGGTGGGGACATGGGCTGTTTGGAAAGGCTGGGGGTGCACATGTGTGCTGGTTTGTAAGCATTTGTGGCTCCACTTCCCGAAACCCCCAATTGAGTGTCTGTGTATATAGAGGAAGTAGCAAGGACAAGCACATCCCAAATGTGGGAAAAGGGAAACATGATATGTAGTGTTCCATTAAGTAAAGTACAAGTGAGCGAGATGACGACACGCCCAATAGCAAAGACATGTTTGGACATCACGAGACCAGAACAGTGCCGCCCACATCCCGGACGAAATCCACATGGATGTGGCCAACCCGCATACGGAGCCAGGATGGGCCAAAAATGCAAGGAAAAAAAGGGGGGAGGGTGAGAGGAAGGTTGGATGAAAGGAAAAGGGAGAAAAGAATGTATTGCAAAGGTGAGTAAAGTGAGCGTGCAAATGTCCGGTGATGTGCACCGTTTGTACCGCATCAATTTTGGCTGCATAAGCATTGTCCAAAACTTCTTTGTGGTACTTATACAGGCGTTCCATGTTCAGTGGTAGCAGTCGGAAGGTGTCTGGCATTCCTAGGGTTTTGTGCCAGTCTCTATGGACTCTCCCTTGGTAGATGAGTAGCGCCTTCTTTTGGGACATACTGGGGTCATGTCGCCAGTCATGGGATTCTAGTGCAATCCAGAAGTCTCTGACCATCTCTATATGATTCTCTGGCCATTCCTGCTGCTTTAGGGAGTTCAGCATGCAGTAGCTGGCCTGACCAAATTCCTCCCAGGAAAGGTTTTCATCCTTGACTTTGTGCTTTTTTGCTTTCGCCGATGCCGCCATCTGAAAGGTAGGACCTTTGTCTGTTTGGACTAGGGTCAGAAGGTCGTCATCTCCAAAGCCATATTCCTCTGCCTCGCGGATGCATTTGTTGGTGAAATTATACAAGGGAACATAGTCACCCTTGCGTAACTTGTTCAACATGTGCTGTAAAGGCAATAACAGGGCAGTAGAGGGTAGCAGGTGATTCGGTATGGGAGCGAACTTGTTTTGATACTTTTTCGCTCTTTCTGCTTTGCTTCCTCTTCTTCCGCTTCTCGAAGGGCAAGCTGTCGTTCTTCTTCTTGTTCAGCTTACTCTCACTGCTGACGCCTCACTTTGGCATCCTCATCTCGCTGGCATTCCCAAGCCATGATGGCTTTGGTGTTATTGAAATGCCAGAGGTTTTGGAGCATGGCTACAGCTTCTGCTTCAGTTTTTCCATCTATGGTAAAGAAAAGGCGAGCTTCATTGAACTCTGGTGTTGCATAGTCTGGGCATACATCTTGATTCGGGTCTGCCATTGATGCGAAGGAGTAGAGACGAAACTAGTCAAGAAAATGACAAAAGGAAAGCTGAATACTGAAGCTCTGCGAGAGCGAAGGAAGTGGCGAGAAGTAAAGAAAGCTGCCGCTTCGCTTCGCTTGACTCACAGACTTCATCCTGCACTGCCTCATGCCTCATCTTATGTAGGAGAGCAACTATTACTGGCGGCTTACCAAAATAGGAGGTTTGGCAGGCCGTTGCATAGAGCATTACGGAACAGCAAGACGAAAGTGGAGTATATCAATATCTTTGAGCGAGATGATCAGTACTCACAGCATGTGGGAATATATAGGCGAACCGTGAGTCACTCACTGCCAGTGGGTGTTCGGATAACGAAATTTCAGACCCGTTCGGTGTAAGATTTCAAGTGGGAGAAATAAAGAGCGCGACGGCTAGGACAAGAACTCAGTCATCATGCGGTACAACGGACTCAGATATTTACCTAGGACAAGAACTATGTACAATGTAAGTATGCAGGCATCTGTGGCATAAGTAGAATGGCTCACCTCAGTCGTCGTGCGGTACAACGGACTGAGGGGAGCGACACTCGATAAGTATGCTATATATACGTGTCAGGAAGAATGAAGTGTAGGGTGGTGTAGTGTACTACTTGTGTATCATAGGTATTATATGAAGGCGGTGAAAATTGACGGTTGTGGTCTACAGCGAATGAGCCAAAATGAGACAAGTGGTTGTGACAGCACGCATGCTTGCATTCTAACACTCCCTCTTAGGCTATGCGCAGTCCGAGTTCCGCAGTGAAATGCTTGACTTTCGGAGAGGGCAGCGCCTTTGTGAAAACATCTGCAACCATATTGCCGGTGGGACAGAAGATGAGACGGAGCTTGCTGTCGTCAATAATCCAGCAGATAAAATGAAAATGGACATCTATATGTTTGGTACACGCATGGTATTGGTGATCCTTCGCGAGGGCGATGGCAGACTGGTTGTCCGAGAAGAGGGTGGTGGGTGCAGTCAATGGGTTGAAGAGGAAAGAAATGAGGGCACGGAGCCACAGTGCCTCCTTAGCAGTGTGGGTGGCACTGACATATTCACTCTCCGTGGTGGAGAGCGAGACGATTTCCTGTCATTTCGAGCTCCATGACACGGCACCACCATCGATAAGAAAGGCATAGCCTGAGATGGTGTGTTGATCCTTTGTGACACTGCTGTCTGCCTCTGTGTATCCTGCCAGTGCCTTTTCTCCTCTGAGCCCGCCATAGATTAGCCTAAGGTTTTTCATACCCAATAGATAGTGGTAGATCCTTTTTACTGCATTCCAATGCGCCTGTCCATGATTTGATGAGAAGTGGGATGCTTGGGATACCACGTATGATATATCGGGTCTAGTCCTGAGTGCGGCATACATGAGTGATCCGACAACTTCTTGATACGGGATGTGCTGCATAGCAGCATACTCGGCAGCAGTGGAAGGTGCTTGGCTAGTGGTTAGCTTGGTGCTTGGATCCATGGGCATCAAGATGGGCTTCAGTTCGTCAAAATTGAAGTGGCCGATGATCGACTCAATGTAGGTTCATTGCAAAAGGGATAGTGTGTGTCTTCACGATTGCATATCACCTCAATTCTGAGCAACCAATGAAGTTCGCTGAGGTCTGTTACTTCAACGAACTGGGCGAGCTTGGTTTTGATAGCGGCAACGAGCTCAGGGGTAGTGGCAGCAATCGTGCAGTTGTCAACATGCACAACAATGATGGTAAGGGAGCTACCTGCACATTTTACAAATACTGCTTGGTTGACTTCGCACTGTCTAAAATGGAGCTTGGTTACCAGAATTTCGACTAATTTTTGGTATCATCAACAGCTGCTCTGTTTTAGGCCATAGAGCGTTTTGCAGAGGCGACACACATGATGCGGGTGATCGGGATCGGTGTACCCAGGTGGCTGACACATATAGATCTTCTTGTTGCCATTTAATTTGCCATTCAAGTAGGCTCCTTTTATGTCTACTTGGTGGAGTTTGAGGTTAAGACAAGCAGTGAGGGCGAGGACAGTGCGAATGGAAGCAAGTTTGGCGACGAGGGCATATGTGTCAAAATAATCGATGCCGGATACCTGTGAAAATCCTTTAGAAATGAGACGCACTTTGTGATGAATGATATTTCCGGTGGCGTCCTTTTTCATGCAAAATACCCATTTCAATCCAACAAGTTTTGCGCCAGGGGGAAGTTCAATGAGTTCCCAGGTACCAGCTTTCTCGAGTGTCTCAAGTTCCTCTCATATACCTTGTTCCCATTGGAGCCAGTCAGGGTGGCATCGTGCATCAGTGAGGGTGGTGGGCTCGAGTGCCTCGGCTGCAGTACTTGCTTGTTCCACGAGCATGGTTAGCTCGCGGTCATCGTAATCGAGCCCATACCTGGCATCAATTGTGCTAAGGATTTGCTCTGCTGTTCCCTCTGCTTCGAAAACAGTGGGCTCTGTCACAGGCAGTTGTTCAATGATGGTGTTGGGAACCTGGATGCCATGAGGAAGCGAGGTGGAGGTGGCCTTGCCACTGATTATGTTGAGGATTCGCTGGCTAGGCTTTCTGAGGCGCTTGGTATGCGGTTCGGGTTCAGGATGAATAGCTGAGGCGTCAACAGGTTTGAGCGGCGGCGATGCGAATGGTGATGGAAGCGGTGTCAGCGGTGACAATGGGGCATCAGGTGGAGGTGGCATAGTGGCGTTTACGGGGTGTTGGACGGTGTCAGCTGGGGGCTGTGTGGCAGGCAAGGTCAGGTGGTGTTGTGTGATGGGCAGCTGTGCTGAGGTACCGTCACCCAAAATGGCAATGGGTTCCTCCCCTTTGATGGCACTAGGCACAGCACCAAAATACATGTTGCACTCGACGGTCACAGAGCGTTTCGATGGCCAATAAACATGACAAGCATTTTCCGTGTGGTCGTCAATTCCCATCCAACGGCCAGCTTCAACTCTGCCACCCAGCTTCAAGCCATCACTGGTTTTGATATACACCACAGTTTCCCACTCGCGCAAGTTGCTCAGATCAGGCATTTGCCCTAGCGCGGCTTCGTAGGATGAATGGCCCTCAAGCGCTTTGGTGGGTATTCAATTTTTTAACCACACCACATGTCGTGCCACTTCACCCCATAGGTGCCTTTGTAGTCCGCTCGCATGCAACATCGCGTGTACCTTTTCCAGAATGGTCCAGTTGAGCTGCTCAGCCACACCATTGTGCTGCGGGGTGTCATGCGCTGTGAAACGTTGCGTGGTGCCTTGTCATTGGAGGTGAAGTGTGAATTCTTTTCCTTGGTACTCTCCCCCTCGATCAGAGTGGAGGAGTTTCA
>JBBPSM010000656.1:0-10239 GCA_038093595.1 Butyriboletus regius
TCTGGTCATTGTAGGCTGGTATTGTTCGGAGACGACCCACATACCCTCATCCTTTGAGCCAGGACTCGTGTAGCCTGCAAAGCGTAAGATCTGAGCCGTGTGTTGTTGGTGATTCCCACTCGCAACATATATAGAGGCTTCTTGGCCCCTTATGTATTCCTAACCTTGACCCACACAACATACTGTGTATTGGTCATTCAGTTCTGCTCGCTTCACTCTAACACCTAACAAGCTTTGAGTTGGAAGTCATCTCCGCTGTCACACTTCTGATCATCTTGATCATCAGCACCTTCTCCTGCTGCCTATCCGCAGAACGCCAACACCATCGGGGCAGTCCACCATAGGAGCATCCCTCTGGCACTAGAGCGCTAGGACACTCCACCCTAGGCTAGGTTCTGCCTGTATAGAGGAAGAGACCTGTTTGACCACATTGCCTGTGGTAGGGAATGGAACATGGTCATGTCACTTGTTATGCACGCCTAGTTGGTGTAACAAAAAATCAAGGTTTTAAACTGCGAAGTACCATCGTGTCTTTGCAATCCATCTTCAACCGAAGGTTTGGACGACGACTACAGAGGTAGTCACCCCGGGTTGAAACCATCCACTGCATCAATCTCTCAGCCCTTTTAGGGTCTGACTCGGAAGACGAAGTTATTCCAACACGTGCTTCTACCCCACACTCTGAAATGTCTTCATCAAGGAGAATCCCAGGGTCATCTCGCTTCCCCAACCCAGCTGCCCGTCCATCTCCCCCGCCATCCAGATCGCCAGGTTTTCCAGGTGCTCTCCGCTCGCACTCCACGACCCCATCAGTAGATCCTTCCCCTCTGCCTCAGTCGGAACCGATTGTCATAGACCCACCATCAGACGAGGAAGAAATCTTTACCGGAGACACAACCTAGCAAGTGGACCTCAGCGGCGTCACTAGAAGGACCCTACCGGATTTAGACTCAGACAACAAAGACATGCCCGAGATTAAAGCAGCACTCCCCGAGGAGTTTAGTGGAAATGTAGAGGATGCCAGGCAATGGCTCCTCGCTATGGAGGCGTACTTCTCACTCCATATACAGTATGACAAGAACACCAAGTGGTATACACTCTTGAACAGGATGTCCAAGGGCCGAGGAAGGGCCTTTGCAGAGGCCTGACACATGAAGCTTGCTGATGCAGCTGTGCCAAACGCAGAAAAGACCTACACCAGGATAAAGGAGGCATTCATGACAACCTTCTCCCCCCACAACTCAAAGGATATGGCCAAGGCCAAGATATCAAACATGACCCAAGGAAAGTCATCGTTCAATGACTTCCTCTCTCGCTTCACCCTCCTTGCCGTACAAACGGGAGCAATGGAGATGTCAACTATTGCCGAGTGGTTCCTCCACACTGTGGATCCATGAATCCTTCAACAACTTGTCAATTACGGAATTTTGGACACCACCACCTCGATCGAGCAGATCTATGACAAGGCATCTGCTATCAAAACAGGGTTTCAAAGAATGAGAGCAATCCAACGAGGGACCTCTACTCACTATGGAGGAGGAAGGAGTTCCAGGGATCCCAATGCTATGGACATTGACCAACTCACCCTAGATCCTCCCACCCGTGCTCACCTAATGTGCGAGAATAGGTGCTTTATCTGCCAAAAGACAGGGTGCTCCACCAGAAACCATCCAGGGTAGGTGCCTAATAACCACAAGAAGAAACCCTCGACGGCTTACACCCAAACCGTCACCACCACCACCATCACCACCAAGAAACCGCTTGGGGCAGTTCCATACACACGCGATGGGGATAGCCCATCAGAACCCTTGGACAGGTACATAGCCAGTCTTGTCAAGAACAAGGGGAAGGACATGGACCTTCGGACGTTGTGTCAGAGCTTTGACACCAGGCTTGACGAACATGGAGACCCACTGGACATGGGTATGGAGTCAGACGAACAGGCTGCAAACGAATGGGATGAGGCTATCAATGAGTGCTCACTAGATCCCATCTTTCCCGCATCTCTTTCCACTGAATCACATTTTTAAATGGAGGAGGTAAACCAACGTTACCTTCCTCCTACACGATAGCCCCTGTATTTATTTCCAGATCAAAAAGCAATTCTATTCGTATCCCCCTGAGAGTCCGGGGGCTAGGAAAATTCGTTGGCAAAAATGCGCTTCTCGACAGTGGAGCCACTGGTTGTTTCATCTCAAGGAAACTGGTGGCACGGTTATGACTACCAGTCCACGAATTGGAACATCCAATCTGAGCATGGAACATGGATGGTACCCAGAATCAATCTGGACAGATTCAGTTCAAGACAACGATTGTCTTGGACTATGGTGGACTACTGGAGTGGTGGGACCTCCTAGTCCTGGAATGTGGCAAGGATGATATCATTCTAGGACTCCCTTGGCTGCAGGCCGTCAATCCGGAAATTGGCTGGAAAAGTGGACGGGTAACAATAGCGCCGTCGCACTATTGGTACACGACAGGAGACACTCCTGGTACCATCAAACAGAGATACCTGCTGAGGTATCTAGGCCACGACAAAACAGCTCATATAGAGGATGAGATCCATCTGGTGACTCAGTCCTAGGAACCCATGCAACGGGCTGGGTTCATCAATGCACACGGAGGAATAGGGCTGGACTGTATGCTCAGGAGAGCTACTCTCTCAACGGCCATTGCTCAACAGGCGCACAAGGCGAAGGTTTCACTCCTGAAAGCCTTCGACACTTACAAAGATGTCTTTACTGAGAAGACAAACATGAAACTACCCCCCTCCTGACCATATGATCACACCATCAAGCTTAAGGACTCGTTCGTCCCAAAACGAGCCAAAGTCTACCCTCTGAATCCTGCAGAACAAAAAGCCTGCAAGGAGTTCATCAAAGAACATTTAGAGACAGGGAAGATCTCTCCATCAAAATCTCCCCAAGCCGCCCCCTTCTTTTTCATCCAAAAGAAGGATGGGAAACTCCAACCTTGCCAGGACTACTGGTATCTAAACAGCCACACCATCAAGAACGCATACCCCCTCCCCTTAATCTCCAACCTCGTGGACAAATTAAAGGGATCGTTGATCTTCACCAAGTTTGACGTACGATGGGGCTACAACAATGTTTTGATTAAACCAGAAGATCGCTGGAAGGCTGCCTTCCTCACCCCACTCAGCTTATTTGAGCCAAATGTGATGTTCTTTGGGATGTGTAACTCCCCGGCAATATTCCAGGCCTTCATGGATGACCTATTTGGCGATTACATCACAGAAGGATGGCTTGTGATCTACATGGACAATCTGTTGATCCACTCAACAGATCAGGAGACCCACAATGAAAGGACGCGGAAGGTCCTAGAATGCTTCCGACAACATGAGATGTACCTCAAACTGGAGAAGTGCACCTTCTCGGCAGAAGAGGTTGAGTATTTGGGTATGATCATAGGAAAGAACGGGATCCACATGGACCCAACCAAACTCAAGGCCATCAAAGAATGGAAACCACCTGTGAACATGAAGGATGTCTGCTCCTTCATCGGCTTCTGCAATTTCTACTGGAAATTCATTCCCTCCTTCTCCAACATCGCACGTCCTTTACTGGACCTTACCAAGAGCACCACCACTTGGTGCTGGGGCGAAACCCAGGAGAACGCCTTCCGAAAGTTGCAATATGCCTTCACTAGAGAACCGGTGCTGGCCTTCCCCAATATGACAAGACCCTTTACCCTCATGACTGACATCTCACTGACTGCTTCGGGAGCAGTCTTAATGCAATCCGATTCCAACAGGGACTTACGCCCGTGTGGATATCTTTCTCAGATGTTCTCTCCAGCAGAGAGAAACTACGACAAATATGACAGGGAACTGTTGGCTGTCATACGTGAGTTGGAGGAGTGGAGACAATACTTGCTCGGGTCTCCACATCCCATGGTCGTCTTAACGGACCACAAAAACCTCACTTATTTCAAGGAACCTCGAAAGCTGTCACCACAACAGGCCAGGTGGCTCCTGTTCTTACAGGACTTCGATATGGAATATCAGGCACTCCCAGGCACGAAAATGGCACCGGCCGACGCACTCTCGCGTCGTGATGAAATTGACACCTCCCAGGATAATGAAGATGTTCAGATCCTACCATCGAATGCCTTTGATCATCAAGTACAGGCGATCGACCTCACCCTGTCCCAAAAGATCAGCGATTCCACGAGATCAGATCCCTTAGTGATCTCCGCACTCCATGCGATGGAAAAGGAAGAACCTCTCTTCGCCAGATCCTCCCCCTCCGACTGGACCTTTTTGGAAGATCATCTTTATTTTAAAGGTCGGTTATATATCCCAGGACCTGCACGGAAAGACCTCATCACCTCCACCCACGAATCCCTTGAGGAAGGGCACAGTGGCATTGCTCTCCAAAGATTATTGGTGGCCCGGTCTCTCTACATTCATCTGGAAATCCATCCAGGGCTGTGCTACATGCCAGTCTAATAAAGTCCAAACACACCCCACAGTTCCCCCGGTCACGCCATTAGCCTTTGAAGGACGACGCCCATTCCAGAATCTATTGGTGGATTTAATCACTGACCTTCCCCTGGTTGGGGATTTTGACTCAGTCATGGTTGTGGTCAACCATGGCCTTAGTAAGGGGGCAATTCTCGCCCCTTGCTCGAAAACAGTAGATGCAGCTGGTATAGCCTGTCTTTTCTTTGAAAAGGTCTTCCTTTGATACAGACTACATGACAAGCTTGTGTCCGATTGAGGACCACAGTTCGCTTCAGCGTTTGCTAGAGAACTGGCCAGACTGCTACAGTATGACGTAGCCCTGTCCATAGCCTACCACCCACAAACGGACAGAGAAACCGAACGGTATAACCAAGAACTAGAGACCTATCTTGGGATCTTCTGTGAAGGACAACCCCACAAGTGGCTGGAATTACTGCCTATGGCAGAATTCGCACACAACTCCGCCGCTCATTCAGTCACTGGCAAATCCCCTTTCTCACTGGTCCTTGAATATGAACCCCGGTCTTACCTGCCCCTCGGATATACCTTTCTCCCGGCCCTAGAACAAAGACTCTCCAGCATGGAAGATGCTCGGAAAGAAGCACAAGCTGCCCATGTACTAGCACAACAACAGATGAAAGAGAGAATGCTCTCTCGCTTCAAATACTGGAAAATCGGAGACAAGGTCTGGCTTGAAACCAGGAACATGAAGCTCCAAGTACCCTCTCGGAAGCTCTTTCAGAAGCGCACCAGTCCCTTTGAGATCATGAAGGTGGTATTGGCCATAGCCTTCCAATTGAAGCTACCTGCTTAATGGAGAATTCACAACATGTTCCACACATCCCTACTTTCCCCGTACCAGGAAACGCCAGAACACAGACCCAACTTTACCCAACCCCCTCCAGAACAAATTGGAGCAGAAGAGGAATACAAAATCAAATCCATCATCAATCATTGGGGTTTGAAAGGTCGAAGGCAGTACCTCATACACTGGAAAGGATACACCACCACAGAGCGGACTTGGGAACCAGAATCCAATCTAGGGAACACCAAAACAACACTAAAGGAGTATAAAAGCCAGCATAAACTCTGACGGAGTTCTAATGCCAATACAAGATCTTAGCTCACTTCTTATCACCATCTCCCGCGTTTCTGCCGCTCTCACCCAAGCCAGACTCCAAGTACGTTACCCTGACCTAGATATTCCTAAACATGCCCAGGAGCACCAGTGCTTCTGCCCTATAAATGGCTGCCCATACCACTATTTCTGGTAGATGTCCCGTGACAATGAACCCCTTCCCCTCTCAGAACGCCTCCAACGCCTCCCTCCCTACACCCAGCACATTTACTATGCCGGACTCTTGGAGGGCAGAGACTCCCTCGCCGCCCTTAAATCCATTCCATTCGTCCTCTGTAACCCCAGTGTCACCCAGCTCATTGAGCTATTCGGGCTGTATGGTGCCCTTTGAACCATTCTTACCTGGCCCTCCTGGAGTGAGACAGGTGCCCATCACCTCGGAGAGACACACCCAATGACACTCCTTCTGCAGATACATCAAACCATCCTGGACTACCTCAATGATGAGGGGTTCAATTTCTCCATTTCGCTCCTCCCCTTCCGACATCTCGAACGACACCTCACTCCTGTCCTCTTCTCGCTCACCCAAGCGGAGCGTACATTTTTCTTTGCCCCTCGTAACGCCACCACCCCCACCCGTCCGCTCAGAGGACACCCCTCCATCGCCGAACCTTCTAGGGAAGGTCTCCACAGAAGTCTTGGCCTTGACAGAGCTGATCAACTCCCTACAACACCAACTAGACAGCCAAACGGAATCAGCACTGACAGAGACACTCCCACCACAGATGCCGACTCCACCACCACCGTCTGTGACAGCAGACCTCCCACCTCCATACCAACCCAGCCCGTCCTCACTCCTGTCGAACAACCCCTTTTGGGTCCAACCAGACGCCTATGCTGATGAGGTGCCATGGTATTCACAGCCGGCCTCCCCTCATGTCCTGCTTCCCTCACCGACCCTATTCCCCCCTCATTGGGAGACTCTGCAATGTGGAGCCCTCCAGCTCCCTCCGTTCCCGTCCTTCAATCCCAGAACCCCTTTGTCCACCCAAACAGCATACCCACAGTGGATGATCATCCCAATGCTGTGGACATACCCGCCATCACTACCCCCACCACTCGAGATCCCACCACCAGCAGGATATGCTATGAGTGTCACCAACCCGGACATCTCCACACTGAATGTTCCTGATACCATTGCCCCTTCTGCAATGTGGTTGCCCCGGGACATCCACAGTATCATTGCCCCCAACAACGCTGTAGCACCTGTCATCAACTCGGGCACTCCTGGCAGGTCTGCCTCCGAAACAACCTACCAGACGACTCATGGGACCTCTCCAATTACCTCGTCAATGACAGAGATAGAAGCTCTTGAGGTGGAACTTCAAGACTATGAAGAGGGTAATATTACGGTTAACAAGGGGGTACTACCTTTTTCCCTACCCACTCCACCCCTCACCCCGGGTCTCTGGGATGACCTATTCTTCGACACCGGCAATCTCCCTTGGGACGGCAATCTCCTTACTCCAGCATTGGATGACACTGCCTTCTAGGCAGTGAAGAGGCAATGGCCACTGCCATCATGGCTGCGCAAGGCAGTGGTGCAGACCTTTCCATTTTCTATTTGATATTTCTTTCGGACCATTCCTCCTCGGCTATGCTCTCTCACGCATAGCCTCATATCTCCCAATTCCCCGATCCCATCTCGGCTGCATGTAGTATGCCTATTTATGATCTCCAGAAGCCTCCCCTAAATTACCTAAAACCCTATATATAGAGGCTTCTCATCTTCATGTAAACTCTAACCTTGATCTACACAATATACCGTGTATTGGTCATTCAGTTCCACTCACTTCACTCTAACGCCTAACAAGCTTCGAGTTGGAAGTCATCTCCGCTGTCGTGCTTCTGATCTTCCTGATCATCAGCACTTTCTCCTGCTGCCTATCTGCAGAACACTGACACCATCGGGGCAGTTCGCCATAGGAGCACCCCTCTGGCACCAGAGCACTAGGACTCTCCATCCTAGGCTAGGTTCTGCCTGTATAGAGGAAGAGACCTGTTTGACCACATTGCCTGTGGTAGGGAATGGAACACGGTCGTGTCACTTGTTATGCACACCTAGTCGGCATAACACAAGGTCTGGCTTGAAACCAGAAACCAGAAACTTCAAGTACCCTCCCAAAAGCTCTCCTAGAAGCGCACCGGTCCCTTCAAGATCACGAAGGTGGTATCGGCCATAGCCTTCCAAGTAAAGCTACCTGCCCAATGGAGAATCCACAACGTGTTCCACGCATCCCTACTTTCCCCGTATCAGGAAACGCCAGAACATGGACCCAACTTCATCCGACCCCCTCCGGAACAAATTGGAGCGGAAGAGGAATACGAAATCGAATCCATCATCAATCATCAGGGTTCGAAAGGTTGAAGGCAATACCTCATACACTGGAAAGGATACACTGCTGCAGAGCGGACTTGGAAACCAGAATCCAATCTAGGGAATGCCAAGACAACACTAAAGGAGTATAAAAGCCGGCATAAACTCTGACAGAGTTCCAATGCCAACAAAAGATCTTTCCTCACTTCTTATCACCATCTCCCCCATCTCTGCTGCCCTTATCCAAGCAAGACTCCAAGTACGTTATCCCGACCTCGACATTCCTAAGCACATCCAGGAACACCAGTGTTTCTGCCCTATAAATGGTTGCCCCTACCACTACTCTTGGTAGATGTCCTGCGAAAATGCTCCCCTTTCCCTCTCCGAACGACTCCACTGTCTCCCCCCATATGCCCGGCGCATTTACTATGCTGGACTCCTGGAGGACAGAGACTCCCTTGCCACCCTTAGGGCCATTCCTTTCTTCCTCTGCAATCCCAGCATCACCCAGCTCATTGAGCTATTCGGGCTGTATGGTTCCCTTCAAACCATTCTCGCCTGGCCCCCCTGGAGTGAGACAGGTACCCATCGCCCCAGAGAGATGTACCCAACAACTATCCTTCTACAGATACGTGAGACCACCCTGGACTACTTCAATGATGAGGGGTTCAATTTCTCCATATCCCTCCTCCCTTTCCAACACCTTGAACGTCACCTCGCTCCCGTCCTCTTCTCGCTCACACAAGAAGAGTGTACATTTTTCTTCTCCCCTCGCAACACCCCCACCCCCGCCGGTCCTCCCAGAGGATGTCCCTCTGTTGCCGAGCCCCCAATGGAAGATCTCAGAGGAAGTCTTGGCCTTAACGGAGTTGATAGACTCCCTATAATGCCAACTAGATGACCAGGCGGAAACCACGTTGACGAAGACACCCCCACCACCAATACCGGCTCTGCCACCACTGTCCGCAATAGCAGAGCTTCCACCCCCATACCAACCCAGCCCATCCTCACTCCTGTCGAACGACCCCTTTCGGGTCCCACCAGATGTCTACGCCGACGAGGCACCATGGTATTCTCAGCCAGCCTCCCTCCCATCCACCACATGCTTCCCCCACCAACCCTACTCCCCCCTCATTGGGAGACTCTGCAGTAAGGAGCCCTCCAACTCCCACCGTTTCCCTTGTTCACTCCCGGAACCCCTTTGTCCGCCCAAATGCCATACCCGCAGTGGATGATAATTCCAATGTCATGGACGTACCCGCCCTCCCCACCGCCGCCTCTTGAGATACCCCACCCAGGCGAATTTGCTATGAATACCATCAACCCGGGCATCTTCATACCGAATGCCCCCGTTACAGTTGCCCCTACTGTAACATGGACGCCCCTGGACATCTGCAATATTGTTGCCCCCAACAATGTTGCACCACCTGCCAACAACTCAGGCATGCATGGGCCGTCTGCCCCAGGAATGACCTCCCTGATGACTCATGGGACCTCTCAGACTACCCCGTCAACGACGGAGATAGATCTTCTTGAGATGGAACTACAAGACTACGAGAAGGGTATTGTTACGGTTGAGGAAGAGGGACTACCTTTTTCCCTACCAACACCCCCACTCTCCCCTGGGCTCTGGAACGATCTCCTTCTCGACTCCGGCATCTTCCCTTGGGACAGCAATCCCCAAGCACTGGCACTGGACAACACTGCCTTCTAGGCAGTGCGAGGCAATGACCACTGCCATCACGGCTGTGCAAGGCAGTGGTATGGACCTTTTCCTTTTCTATTTCATATTCATTCAGACCATTCCTCCTCAGCTATGCTCTCTCATGCATAGCCTTGTATCTCCCGATTCCCCGATCACATCTTGGCCCTATGTAGTCTACTTATTTATGGTTTCCAGAAGCCTCCCCTAAATTACATACAAACCTATATATAGAGGCTTCTTGGCCCCTTATGTATTCCTAACCTTGACCCACACAACATACTGTGTATTGGTCATTCAGTTCTGCTCGCTTCGCTCTAACACCTAACAAGCTTTGAGTTGGAAGTCATCTCCGCTGTCGCACTTCTGATCATCTTGATCATCAGCACCTTCTCCTGCTGCCTATCCGCAGAACGCCAACACCATCAGGGCAGTCCATCATAGGAGCATCCCTCTGACACTAGAGCACTAGGACACTCCACCCTAGGCTAGGTTCTGCCCATATAGAGGAAGAGACCTGTTTGACCACATCACTTGTGGTAGGGAATGGAACACAGTCATGTCACTTGTTACGCACCCCTAGTCGGCGTAACAAT
>JBBPSM010000657.1:0-10225 GCA_038093595.1 Butyriboletus regius
ACTGGTATAGGATCAGGTAGAGAGAGAAGTGGAAGCTTGATCTTTTGCACATATGACTTGTCAATATAGATAGCATTAGCTCTGCTATCTAAGAGAGCTCAAGTTTTCATAAGTTTATTGCGATGATAAGTGGGGGCAATCTCTACTATTAGAGTAAGATCACGATTGTTCAAGGTGCGAACATGAGCATTGTCTGGGATTGAAGATGAGTGAGAAGTAGAATTAAGCACTGGTTTAGAGTCCCAGCTGAGCTCCAGATCTATTGGAGACCCTACTTGGCTATGATAAGTTAAGCTAGATGATGAGCTAGATACAAGATTAGATAGGTTAGCAACTTGGACACCCAGACCATTCAAGTTGCACAGGCTTTTCCCTTACAATTAATGGGTTCTTCATCTATGGTGCAAATCTTTTGGAACTTTGAGCACATTTTCTTGTGATCTCCTCAAGACCAATTGCATTCTCAACATTTGGTGGAAGGTCTCTTGCAATCTTTTCCTATATGGCCAGTTCCACCACAGTTGAAGCATCCAGTAAACCTTTTCTTCTTAGGTTTGCTGCCGAATTGAAATGATCACTCTAGCTACCCGCTATATTTATTCCATTTCTCCTACACTCTCACACTACCTCTTTAGTGGTCTCTCAGTGTAGCCTTCATCCTATATTATCATACACCCATCATATTCCAAGTTACATCTTGTAGCCTACCTCCTATGACCTACTTGCTATCCTTCGCCTAACCCATAGCTACCAATTGTAATTGCCATCCTATGATACAAAGTACCCTATACCACATTCCCCAATCTCTAGTTGTATACGCCCTCATACAATATCTTCCAATATCCTCATATTCCCCCTTTCTACCAATCTCCCTCCTAACCTACATACGATTACACAACCTAATCCCTATATGATACCACATCCATATCATACACCATCCTACCATTTGTGTCCCTCATACCTCTCATCACATCCACCATACCAATGTGATACTACTCAGTACTCTAATGATACCATACCTCTTATCTATTATATCCGCCACCATATGATAATCAAGTAGCCTTATGGCTAACCCCGGTCCATCACATTACCTTAAACCATGTCCATGTTACGGTTGTGGAGGGGGTACTATCTTTTTCCCTACCAACTCCACCACTCTCCCCTAGGCTCTGGGATGACCTACTCTTCAACTCCAGCATCTTCCCTTGGGATGGCAATCCCCAGACACTGGCACTGGATGACACTGCCTTCTAGGCAATGTAGGGCAATGATCACTGCCATCATGGCTGCACAAGGCAGTGGTGCAGACTCCCCCATTTCTCTTTATCATTCTATTTCATATTCTATGGACAAATTCCTCCTTGCACACAGCCTCATATCTCCCAATTCCCCAATTCCATCTTTCTCCTTATGATAGTGTCAGCCACACTCCTATTTATGGTTCTCAGAAGCCTCCCTTAAATAATCCACAAACCTATATATAGAGACTTCTGACCACTCATGTAACTCTAACCTTGATCTATACAATATACCGTGTCTGGTCATTCAGTTCTGCTCACTTCACTCTACCGCTTCACACGCTTAGAGTTGGAAGTCATCTCTGCCATCACACTTCTGATCTTCCTGATCATCAGTGCCCCCTTTTGCTACTTGTCTGCAGAACGCCGACACTGTCAAGGCAGTTCACCACAAGAGCACTGTTATCAACACTAGAGTGCTAGGACCCTCTGTATCTAGGCTAGGTTCTGTCGATCTCTCTGGCATTAGAGTGCTAGGACCCTCCATCCTAGACTAGGTTCTGCCTATATAGAGGAAGAGACCTGTTTGACCACATCACCTGTGGTAGGGAACAGAACACAGTTGTGTCACTTGTTACACACACCTAGTCGGCATAACAGTCCAGGCCTGTATGCCTATAAATTGCACTGGGCATGCTGCTTTGTGCCGCTCTAGTCTTGTGATGACTCTAACTCACATTACCCCCAACACTTCACTAACAACTCACATTGTTACGCTTACATCCACAAGTACTAATCAAGCCAACGCTAGATTAACCCATCAGATCTCACAATCCCTTGCCCAAGATCAGATCCATCTCACTATATGATCTCATCTCAATACCTAATCTAACGAATCAACCCATGCAGCGCCCCCTGCACTTCTCTTCTTTTATTTTATCTTCCATTCTAATCTATTAACCTTTCACAATATAGCTGTGCCTCATTGTGCTCTGGACTACCATTTCACTTACATGCACCTAACACATGCATCTCATTCCTACTTGAGTCTCTTTTGCTATTGGACTAACTCTTTCCTCATTCCTGTGATGTCATATCCTATACCCTATGACGTCATAGCATAGCATGGTCCATGCACCTAAGATTAGCCTATATAAGTAGTTACAGTCAACTCCCTCCTAACAAATACCTGTTGGGAAAGGGCAAAAGCTATGGGTTATTAGGGAATATGGGGTGTTCAAGAGATGACTATGGACAGGAAAAAAAATATTAAAGGAAGTGTGTATTATTTACAAGAGAAATAACTAGTGATCTTGTCATTTCTCATGTCTTGCATTTCGAGCGCTCGTGTCTTGTGCCCAAATGATCCCACAACAGCCTCCACCTGACGCACAAATGGGTCGTCCCAAGTCCCCACATAGTTCAGTATCATCAATCAACTTCTGGACAACAGATTGTTCCTTTTTGTCCAATTTCTCCAGTCCTTGCTCATATGTAATCTGATGCACAGTCCAACGTCTTTACCACCCATTCTTCATCCACCAAATTTCCTGCATTATCCAACCAGTCTTCATTTGCCTCCGATATCAACAGATTGGCCTTAAAGTTAGATCAGCCTTGAGTTTGGTCCTCTGATCTCATGTGAGATTTCGAAACCGTGTTCAGCCCTTTTTCAGCACATCAACAGGTTTCATGACAGTGGGAGTTGATGGTTTGTATGACTAATGTGACATGTTCCGACTACAAGAAAAAAAATGATGTGATATAACTTAAATTTGGATATATTTCTTGCAAAGTCATTGAAGTTATGGGTTTTGACTGGGGAAAATGGATATGTACTATGTATTATGGATTATCAATGTCAAATCCCTGCAAACCAACTTGACATGGCAAAAACTATGGGTAATGAGGGAGTATGGGCTATACCCCCTATGTGTTAGGAGGGAGTCGACTGTAGTAGCAACATTTGTATTTTTTAATCTTGAAATTGCCTTTCTCTCACTCGCATCTTGCCTTAGTTGGCAATGCTTGGGATATTAGGTCTAGGTTTTACTTCTGTTATTTTTGGCATTCCTTTCACAAATGCATCAATGTCATGCTCGTCTTCTTCTTCTTCTTGAGTGCAGATGTTGTCAACATCCATGATGTTACGAACTCATTTTCATCTATTTTTTTTTGCATCATGTGACCATGAGAACATCACATGACTCATCACATGATCCTTCCAGAATGCTTCATTACTTCAGACTTCTTGAGTGTTCTATCTTCCTCATCTTTAATCTCTGTCAAAGTCTAGAACAACCTAGACCTATGACATTATTTCTTATCTATGACATCATACCCTGTATCTTTATCATACCTTATGCACAGACCCTTAATTAACATGTACAAACATAGTAGAGTAGTATGTATATATAGTGCAATATCAATGCCTCAAGAACTCCAGTCAAGTTCTTGTTAGGTTTCTCCATATCCCTCTTGTCTCTATAAGCAGGTCTCATGTTGTGCAGACTAAGTCCCTTGTTAGGATCTTGGGTGGGCAACACATGGCATAGGGGTCATGGGTTGGTTTGTGCTAGTGGCTACCAGACGAGGTGGAGGGTCCTCTTCCTCAGAGAAAACTCATGGTTTCAATAGTTTCTCCTATTTTCCTTATGGATTTGATATAGGCTTGTATATCAGAGTGGTCTCATTTGCCTTCTCTGATTACTTGATCATGAATATCTGGGTTGACATTGTATTTGAGAATCTCTACACTATGTGTATTGCCTATATCAGCATCCTTGAAGAGTTTGATGAATTGGTCGAGCCAATCACATGTGCATGTCTTGCCTTATTTGTGGGTCCAGAGTTTCTTGAGAGCCCAATCTGGTTTAGCTGTGGGACAGAATTGTCTTTCTATCTCAGTCACAAGTTAATCCCACATGTAGGTTTTTCCTACTTCTAGTTGAGTGGAAGCAAAGTTTCCTGCCCGTTGTTCTGTCATGTAAAATAGAACAGTGACAACTGCCTCATAGGACTTAGGGGTGATTGTCTCAGGGTTAATGGTGATGTAGGTTTTCATCTTTAACCACCAATCTTTGAACTTGTTGATCTCTCCTCTGAATTCACTGGGATCAAAGAAGATCTCAACCTTCTTCGATGCTTTAGATGATGTGGTCACAGCTGATGATGTGGCAATCTATGCCTGCACTTGATTCAGCTCATTTTCTAGCACTGCTGCATGATTGACTAGTAAGCCGAACTGAGTGGCTACTAGTGCCATCTGTGTGTCATGATCTTGACAAGCATATACATAGATCCTGTAGGAACTGATTCAAGTTGAATTGGCAGACATTGAAGTTCAACATATCGGGCAAGAAAGTCCTTAGATTAGATTTACAAGCGAGATGAAATCAAGGAACAGAGAACAATACTATTATGGACTAATCAAGATGAAGTCCGGGGATCTCCATTATCTCATCTATTTCCCAAACATCCTCTGGTATGATGGTTCTGGTGGGGGAGTTTACTTCATTTGGAGTAGGACTGGTTGGGTATTCCTATCTGTTCTCTCTAGTAAAGTTAGACTGAAAGTGAGAGTAAAAAATCAACTAGCGATTTGTTGCAGTTGATGGGGAGAAACATGAGTAAAGATCCAATCAATCCACTCAGGGGTATTTCAGCTAGGCTGGGCAATTTCCAGTGGTTGAGTGTTTCAACCTTCTTCTATGTCAAGATTAGGGGCATTCCAACCATTATCATCGTTTTCCCAAGTATATTCTGGTTCTTCTTCTTCTGGGGAGGGGCAATTTGCAAGATACATATTTTAAGTGATGGTAGGATCGCCGATAGTTATGGACCAGAACTTAGCATTACGAGGGAAATCAATAGCAAGGGGTCGGTTCTTTGGTACTGATCTGCAGATACAATAAAAAACCACAAGAATTGCAATTGTATAGATACTGTATATAGGACTGCGAATAGAAACTGATTCATATAGGTTTCTTGACTTCACAAGAGTTTTGTTGTTTAAGACGACACGATTGTTTCAAGATTGAGTGATAGGGGAAATCAGGGTGATAGAGTTTACCTGATTTGCACTTGGCAAGATTTGTGACATGAGATTGGAAATTCCTTTTCTGGTCGGTGGTCAACTTTTGATGTTGACTAACTCAATCCAGATCTATTGGGTGAATAAGTCTAACTCCAATTCAGACCATGTGTAAGGAGGAGGTGTGACTTGATGAGGGATAGGGTGAGAGTTTTAATCTATTGTGAATCTAGGTATTCTGTGGATCCTAGGTATAAGATAGCTAGTCATGTATACTATTTTAAGGGAGACATGAAGGAATGCAGAGTACCTCTCTTGGTCTGAGAGTATTTGGAGTGAGATGTACAGGTATATGAGGATGGGGAAGTTGGGACTAGTGAGATGGAATAATAGGTATGATATAATCAGGAGTTGATCTGTTCATACAGTTCTCCTGAAGATGTAATCATTCCTCAATATGGTCACAGGCTGTTATGATTGAAGAGGGGGTACTACCTTTTTCCCTACCAATGCCCCCACTTTTCCCTGGGCTCTGGGACGACTTACTCTTCGACTTCGGCATCTTCCCTTGGGACAGCAATCTCCAGACATCGGCACTGGACAACACTGCCTTCTAGGCAGTGTAGAGGCAATGACCACTGCCATCATGGCAGTGCAAGGCAGTGGTGCAGACTTTCCCTTTCTCTATTTCATATTACTTCAGACAGTTCCTCCTTGGCTATGTTCTCTTGCACACAGCCTTGTATCTTCTGATTTCCCGATTCCATCTTGGCCCTATGTAGTATGACTATTTATGGTTTACAGAAGCCTCCCCTAAATTATCTACAAACCTATATATAGAGGCTTCTGACCACTCATGTAAACTCTAACCTTGATCTACACAATCTACCGTGTTTGATCATCTGTTCCACTTGCTTCGCTCAAATGCTTAACATGCTTCGAGTTGGAAGTCATCTTCACTGTTGCACTGCTGATCTTCTTGATCATCAGTGCCTTCTCCTGCTGCCTATCTGCAGAACGCTGACACTGTCAGGGCAGTTCACCATAGGAGCATCCCTCTGGCACTAGAGGGCTAGGACTCTCCATCCTAGGCTAGGTTCTGCCCATATAGAGGAAGGGACCTGTTTGACCACATCACCTGTGGTAGGAAACAGAACATGGTCGTATCACTTGTTATGCACACCTAGTTGACATCACAAAAGATCAAGGTTTTAAACTGTGAAGTACCATCGTGTCTTCACAACCTATCATCAACTGAAGGTTCAGATGACGACTATAGAGGTAGTCACCCCAGGTCGAAATCATCTGCTGCATCAATCTCTCAGCCCTTTTAGGGTCTGACTCAGAAGAAGAAGTTACTCCAACACGTGCTTCTATCCCACACTCTGAAACGTCTTCATCAAGAAAAATCCCAGGGTCATCCTGCTTTCCCGACCCAGCTGCCCATCCATCTCCCCCACTGTCCAGATCGCCAGGTTTTCCAGGTGCTCTCCACTCACACTCTATGACCCCATCAGTAGATCCTTCCCCACTGCCACAATCAGAACCGATTGTCGTAGACCTACCATAAGACAAGGAAGAGCTCTTTACCAGAGACACAACCCAGCCACTGGACTACAGCGGTGCTGTTAGAAGGACTCAACCGGATTTTGACTCAGACGACGAAGACATGCCCGAGATTAAAGCTGCACTCCTTGAGGAGTTTAGTGGAAACATAGAGGACGCCAGGCAATGGCTCCTTGCTATGGAGGCATACCTCTCACTCCATACACAGTATGATGAGAATGCCAAGCGGTATACGCTCTTGAACAGGATGTCCAAGGGCCAAGGAAGGGCCTTTGCAGAGGCCTGGCACATGAAGCTTGCTGACGCAGCTGTGCTGAATGCAGAAAAGACCTACACCAAGATAAAGGAGGTATTCATGATGACCTTCTCCCCCCACAACTCCAAGGATATGGTGAAAGCCGAGATTTCAAACATGACTCAAGGAAAGTCATCATTCAACAACTTCCTGTCTCACTTTGCACTCCTTGCCATACGAACAGGAGCCACAGAGATATCAACTATTGCCGAGTGGTTCCTCCACGCTGTGGAACCATGCATCCTCCAACAACTTGTCAATTGTGGAATTTTGGACACCGCCACCTCAATTGAACAGATCTATGACAAGGCATCTGCTATTGAAACAGGGTTCCAAAGAATGAGAGCAATCCAGCAAGGAACCTCCACTCACTACGGAGGAGGAAGAAGCTCTAGGGATCCCAATACTATGGACATAGACCGACTCACCCTGGATCCTCCTACACACGCATGCCTAATGCGCGAGAATAGGTGCTTTGTCTGCCAGAAGACAGGGTGCTCAACAAGAAACCATCCTGAGTATGCGCCTAACAACCACAAGAAGAAACCCTCGATGACTTACACCCAAACTGTCACCACCACCACCACCGAGAAACCGCTTAGGGCAGTTCCACACATGCGCGATGGGGGCAGCCCATCAGAACCCTTGGACAGGTACATAGCTGGTCTTGTCAAGAACAAGTGGAAGGACACGGTCCTTCGGACATTGCGTCAGAGCTTTGACACCAGGCTTGACGAACATGGAGATCCACTGAACATGGGTATGGAGTCAGACGAACAGGCCACAAACGAATGGGATGAGGCTATCAATGAGTGCTCATTAGATCCCATCTTTCCCACATCTCTTTCCACTGAATCGCATTTTTAAATGGAGGGAGTAAACCAACATTGCCCTCCTCCTACACGATAGCCCCTGTATTTATTTCTGGATCGAAAAGCAATTCTATTCGTATCCCATTAAAGATCTGGAAACCAGGGAAATTTGTTGGCAAAAATGTGCTTCTTGACAGTGGAGCCACCAGTTGTTTCATTTCAAGGAAACTGGTGGCATGGCTACAACTACCAGTCTGCGAATTGGAACATCCAATCCAAGCATGGAATGTGAACAGTACCCAGAACCAATCTGGACAGATTCAGTTCAAGACAACAATTGTCTTGGACTATGGTGGACTAATGGAGCAGGACCTCCTAGTTCTGGAATGTGGCAAGGATAATATCATCCTAGGACTCCCTTGGCTACCTGAAGACATAATCATTCCTCAATATGGTCACAGGCCTGGTGGACTCATTCTCTAACCTCTCTGACTTGGAGCTGCTGTGCTTATTGCTATACACCCAATTGAACTGCCTCTCTGATAATATCCAATTTCTCTGAAGGAAGGAAAGCTTGGTAAAAGTGATAATGGAGAGAACCGTGAAAAGTAGTCTCTGTTGCCGTAACAGGGGCATAGGTGGTGGAGTTGAAAGATGGTTCATGGTGATTAATTACTGGGTTTCAATCTACTGGTGCCTCAAGCGGAGCTCTGATCAGTGTCTCCAGGTGATACTTTAAGTCACTTCACCTGTAGAGCAAGAAGTGAGAGGCAGGGCTGTGGGTACTATATGATGAGAGCCTGCTGCTGGCTCAATGAGAGGGACTTGGTGGTCTGCTAGGGTACTGTGTGCTACTACTATGGGATATAAAACTATAGGCATGCTCTGATGTTGTCTCCTCTTCTTCGACAAAATGAAGGGGGACGAAGGGTGTCTCTTCATGTTTGATGGGCACTGAAGATTACTAGGGATCAGTGGCCGACTATGTGCAATGTGTATGAGATCCTTCTGTTGACTAGATGACAAGGGGGTGGCAATTGGGTAGCTAGTCCAAGGACCAGTTAAAAGTCTTGTCCTAATGAAATGACCAGACCTTACCAGTAAGGTTGATCAAACAATAGGCAAGTAGGGTTAATCAAGTAGCTCCTAGCCCTCACTAGGTGGGAAAGACCAAGAGGACAAGACTGGTATCCCCTGGTGGCTCTTGGGCCTTTATATACTAGATAGGGGTTTACACTTGTGTGCACTAGATCTATCAGTATGCTATGCTACATGCATGATTGGTGAGGCAGACATGAGGATAACATGTATATCAGTAGAGCCATGGAATGGAAGGGAAGCTGGATATGAGGAGTACATGTGTAGGTCAAGTCATACATAGATAGGGGCATGAGGTGAGCATGTGTGGATCTAGGAGTACATACAGTATGGAAGCCTGTACATACATGAGGTGATCTAGACTGTGAATGAGTCAAGGGGAATGCCATGAGGATGCCATGAGGTCTGTGGATCTAGATCTGTACAAGGACTTGAGCATTTGGTGAGTTGGGTCATAGGGGTAATGGATAGGGGCTAAATGCGAAAGTCATTGTAGTAAATCAGGAAAAAATAATAGAAATAAAGGGAAAAATAATATGGTCTGTAACAACTGTTGATTTACATTACAATATAATGTGCTCTGTAGTGGATATAAATTATAACTTACAATAAGAATTGGAACTCATGATACTTAACCACAATCTTTTCAATTATTACCTTATATGACAATTTAATAATATTGCTGAACTACTGATGACGGCACTGGTATTTGTCAACACTTGACTGAAGGTGTTTTGGTTTACTCCTGGTGCACAGTGATGTTGCTCCATATATCATATGTTTACTACTTACCCTCAACTTATACATCTGTTCACAGTGTCAGGTGCCTCACGTCTTTGCCATTTATTCTCACTCTCAGCTACATGCCATTTTCATGACCTCGTGACGACTGGACAATCGATCAATCGGTTCACCGGCAAAACCTGCTTTCGTTGCCACCCGTAGTCCTACTGTATCCAGGAACCTACGTCGTACGAGTGCTCGTCAGATCTCTGCTGCAGCACTCGGTTCATGACGAGGGTACAATTAAAACAACCCGCGACATAGTATGCCGTACAAAATTCGACACGTTCGTGGTAACAGCGCGCACCCACGCACTGGCACCCACGTCACATTCACACGTGTGCGTAGCATCAGCGCGGCTCTGTTCTCGCCTGAAACTAACTCAAAAAATTTGTTGAAT
>JBBPSM010000662.1:0-10183 GCA_038093595.1 Butyriboletus regius
CTAAGGGCGGCGAGGGAGTCTCTGTCCTCCAGGAGTCTGGCATAGTAAATATGCTGGGCGTAGGGGGGAAGATGGTGGAGGTGTTTGGAGAGGGGAAGGGGTGCATTGCTGTTGGACATCTACCAAGAGTAGTGGTAGGAGCAACCGTTCATAGGACAGAAATACTGATGTTCCTGGGCGTGTTTAGGAATGTCGAGGTCAGGGTAATGTACTTGGAGTCTGGCTTGGGTAAGGGCGGTGGAAACGCGGGAGATGGTGATAAGAAGTGAGGAGAGATCTTTCTTTGGCATTGGAACTCCATCAGAGTTTATGCCAGCTTTTATACTCCTTTAGCATTGTCTTGGCGTTCCCTAGATTGGATTCCGGTTCCCAAGTCTGCTCTGTGGCGGTGTATCCTTTCCAGTGTACAAGGTACTGCCTTCAACCTTTTGAACCCCGATGATTGATGATGGATTTGATTTCGTATTCCTCTTCCGCTCCGATTTGTTCCGGAGGGGGTCGGGTGAAGTTGGGTCTGTGTTCTGGCATTTCCCAGTATGGGGAGAGTAGGGACATGTGGAACACATTGTGGATTCTCCATTGGGGTAGTAGCTTGAGTTGGAAAGCTACCGCTGATACCACCTTTGTGATCTCAAAGGGGCTGGTTCGTTTCTGGGAGAGTTTCTGGGAGGGTATCTGGAGCTTAAGGTTTCTGGCTTCAAGCCAGACCTTGTCTCCGATTTTCCATGGTTTGAAGTGAGAGAATGTCCTCTCCTTCATTCGTTGTTGCGCCAGTACATGGGCGGCTTCTGCTTCTTTCTGTGCATTTTCCATGCTCAAGAGTCTTTGTTCCAGGGCCGGGAGGAATGTGTGTCCAAGGGGTGGATAAGACCGGGGTTCATAACCAAGGATCAAGGAGAAGGGGGATTTGCCAGTGACCAAATGAGCGGTGGAATTATGGGCGAACTCTGCCATCAGTAGCAATTCCAACCATTTGTGAGGTTGTCCTTCGCAGAAGATCCATAGGTAGGTCTTGAGTTCCTGGTTATACTGCTCCGTCTCTCCGTCGGTTTGAGAGTGATAGGCCATGGATAGTGCTATGTCGTATTGTAGCAGTCTGGCTAGTTCTCGGGCGAATGCTGAAGTGAATTGAGGGTCTCGATCAGATACCAGTTTGTTGTGTAATCCATATGGCAGGAAGACTTTTTCAAAGAAAAGACAGGCTATGCCAGCTGCATCTACCATTTTCGAGCAAGAGGTAAGAATTACCCCCTTACTAAGGCCATGGTTGACCACAACCATAACCGAGTCAAAGTCCCCCACCAGGGATAGGTCGGTGATCAAATCCACCGATAGATTTTGGAATGGGCAGTGTCCTTCAAAGGCTAATGGGGTGACCGGGGGAACCATGGGGTGTGTTTGGACTTTATTAGACTGGCATGTAGCACAGCCCTGGATGAACTTCTGGACGAATATAGAGAGACCAGGCCACCAATAACCTTTGGAGAGCAGCGCCACTGTGCGAAGGTGACCACCATGCCCTCCCTCAAGGGATTCGTGGGTGGAGGCGATGAGGTCTTTCTGTGCAGGTCCCAGGATGTATAACCGTCCTTTAAAATAAAGGCGATCTTCCAAAAAGGTCCAGTCAGCAGGGAAGGATCTGGCGAAGAGAGGTTCTTCCTTTTCTATCACATGGAGTGTGGAGATCACTAAAGGATCTGATCTCGTGGAATTGCTGATCTTCTGGGACAGGGCAAGGTCGATTGCCCATACCTGATGATCAAAGGCGTTTGATGGTAGGATCTGAACATCTTCGTTATTCTGGGAGGTATCAATTTCATCATGACGCAAGAGTGCATCGGCCAGTGCCATTTGCGTGCCTGGGAGTGCCTGATATTTCATGTCAAAGTCCTGTAGAAACAGGAGCCATCTGGCCTGTCGTTGTGACAGCTTTTGAGGTTCCTTGAAGTATGTGAGGTTTTTGTGGTCCGTTAAGATGACCACAGGATGTGGAGACCCGAGCAGGTATTGTCTCCACTCCTCCAACCCTCGTATGACAGCCAAAAGTTCCCTGTCATATATGTCATAATTTCTCTCCGCCGAAGAGAACGTCTGAGATAGGTATCCACATGGGCGTAAGTTCCCATTGGAGTTGGATTGCATTAGAACTGCTCCTGAAGCGGTCAGTGAGGCGTCAGTCATGAGGGTAAAGGGTCTTGTCATATTGGGGAAGGCTAGCACTGGTTCTCTAGTGAAGGCATGTTGCAACTTCCGGAAAGCGTTCTCCTGGGTTTCGCCCCAGCACCAAGTGGTGGTGCTCTTGGTGAGGTCCAGTAATGGACGTGCGATGTCGGAAAAGGAGGGGATGAATTTCCTGTAGAAATTGCAGAAGCCAATGAAGGAGTGAACATTCTTCACATTGATAGGTGGTTTCCATTCTTTGATGGCCTTGAGTTTGGTTGGGTCCATGCGGACCCCGTTCTTCCCTATGATCATTCCCAGATACTTTACCTCATCTGCCGAGAAGGTGTACTTCTCCAGTTTGAGGTACATCTCATGTTGTCGGAAGCATTCTAGGACCTTCCATGTCCTTTCATCGTGCATCTTCTGATCTGTTGAGTGGATCAACAGGTCATCCATGTAGATCACCAGCCATCCTTCTGCAATGTAATCACCAAAGAGGTCGTCTATGAAGGCCTGGAATGTTGCTGGGGAGTTACACATCCCAAAGAACATTACATTTGGCTCAAATAAGCCAAGCGGGGTAAGGAAGGTGGCCTTCCAGCAATCTTCCGGTTTAATCAAAATGTTGTTGTAGCCCCATCATATGTTGAACTTGGTGAAGATTGACGATCCCTTTAATTTATCCACAAGGTTGGAAATTAAGGGGAGAGGGTACGTATTTTTGATGGTGTGGCTGTTTAGATACCGGTAGTCTTGGCAGGGTCGGAGCTTCCCGTCCTTCTTTTGGACAAAAAAGAAGGGAGTGGCTTGGAGAGATTTGGATGGAGAGATCTTCCCAGTCTCTAGATGTTCTTTGATGAACTCCTTGCAGGCTTCTTGTTCCACAGGGTTCAGAGGGTAAGCTTTAGCTCGTTTTGGGACAAACGAGTCTTTTAGCTCGATGATGTGATTGTATGGTCGGGAGGGGGGTAGTTTCATATTCGTCTTCTCCGTGAAGACGTCCTTATAAGTCTTGAAGGCTTTCGGGAGTGAAACCTTCACCTTGTGCGTCTGTTGAGTGATGGCCGTTGAGAGAGTAGCTCTTCTGAGCATACAGTCCAGTCCTATTCCTCCGTGCGCTTTGATGAACCCTGCCCGTTGCATGGGTTCCCAGGATCGAGTCGCCAAGTGGATCTCGTCCTCTACGTGAGCCATTTCATCGTGGTCCAGATACCTCAGCAGGTATCTTTGTTCGATGGTACCAGGGGTGTCTCCTGTCATGTACCAATAGTGTGATGGTGCTATTATTACCCATCCACTTTTCCAGTCAATTTCTGGGTTGACAGCCCATAGCCAAGGGAGTCCTAGGATGATATCATCCTTGCCGCATTCCAGGACTAGGAGGTCCCGCCACTCCATTAGTCCACCATAGTCCAAGATGATCGTCATCTTGAACCGAATCTGTCCAGATTGATTCTGGGTACCGTCCACGTTCCATGCTCAGATTGGATGTTCTAATTTATGGACCGGCAGTCATAACCGTGCCACCAGTTTTCTTGAGATGAAACAACCAGTGGCTCCACTGTTGAGAAGCGCATTTTTGCCAACGAATTTCCCTGGTTTCCGGATCTTTATTGGGATACGAATAGAATTGCTTTTCGATCTGGAAATAAATACAGGGGCTATCATATAGGAGGAAGGTAATGTTGGTTTACCTCCTCCATTTAAAAATGCGATTCAGTGGAAAGAGATGCGGGAAAGATGGGATCTAGTGAGCACTCATTAATAGCCTCATCCCATTCATTTGCGGCCTGTTCGTCTGACTCCATACCCATGTCCAGTGGGTCTCCATGTTTGTCAAGCCTAGTGTCAAAGCTCTGATGCAACGTCCGAAGGACCATGTCCTTCCCCTTGTTCTTGACAAGACCAGCTATGTACCTGTCCAAGGGTTCTGATGGGCTGCCCCCATTGCACGTGTGTGGAACTGCCCCAAGTGGTTTCTTGGTGGTAGTGGTGGTTACGGTTTGGGTGTAAGCCGTCGAGGGTTTCTTCTTGCAGTTGTTAGGCGCATACCCTGGATGGTTTCTGGTGGAGCACCCTGTCTTCTGGCAGACAAAGCACCTATTCTCTCGCATTAAGCGTGCACGTGTAGGAGGGTCCAGGGTGAGTCGGTCAACATCCATGGCATTGGGATCTCTGGAACTCCTTCCTCCTCTGTAGTGCATGGAGGTCCCTCGTTGGATTGCTCTCATTCTTTAGAACCCTGTTTCGATGGCAGATGCTTTGTCGTAGATCTGCTCGATCAAGATTGCGGTATCCAAAATTCCGCAGTTAACGAGTTGTTGAAGGATCCGTGGATCCACAGTGTGGAGGAACCACTCAGCAAAAGTTGACATCTCTATTGCTCCCGTTCGTACGGCAAGGAGGGCAAAGCGAGATAGGAAGTCATTGAACGATGACTTTCCTTGGGTCATGTTTGATATCTCGGCCTTAGCCATGTCCTTGGAGTTGTGGGGGGAGAAGGTTATCATGAATGCCTCCTTTATCTTGGTGTAGGTCTTGTCTCCGTTCGGCACAGCTGCATCAGCAAGCTTCATATGCCAGGCCTCTGCGAAGGCCCTTCCTCGGCCCTTGGACATTCTGTTCAAGAGCGTATACCACTTGGCATTCTCGTCATACTGTGTATGGAGCGAGAAGTACGGTTCCATAGCGAGGAGCCATCACTTGGCATCCTCTACATTTCCACTAAACTCCTCAGGGAGTGCAGCTTTAATCTCGGGCATGTCTTCATCGTCCGAATCTAAATCCTGTTGGGTCCTTCTAGTGATACCGCTGAGGTCCACTGGCTGGGTTGTGTCTCCGGTAAAGATCTCTTCCTCGTCGGATGGTGAGTCTACGACAATCGGTTCCGATTGTGGCAGATGGGAAGGTTCTACCGATGGGGTCGCGGAGTGCGAGCGGAGAGCACCTGGAAAACCTGGTGATCTGAATGGTGGGGGAGATGGACGGGCAGCTGGGTCGGGGAAGCAGGATGACCCTGGGATTCTTCTTGATGAAGATGTTTCGGAGTATGGGGTAGAAGCACATGTTGGAGTGGCTTCTTCTTCCGAGTCAGACCCTAGAAGGGCTGAGAGATTTATGCGGCAGATGGTTTCGACCCAGGGTGACTACCTCAGTAGTCGTCGTCCAAACCTTTGGTTGATGATGGATTATGAAGGCATGATGGCACTTCGCAGTTTAAAACCTTGATCTTTTGTTATGCCGACTAGGCATGTGTAACAAGTGACACGACCGTGTTCCATTCCCTACCACAAGCGATGTGGTCAAACAGGTCTCTTCCTCTATACAGCCAGAACCTAGTCTAGGATGGAGGATCCTAGTACTCTAGTGGCAGAGGGATGCTCCTATGGCGAACTGCCCCGATGGTGTCGGCATTCTGTGGATAGGCAGCAGGAGAAGGCGCTGATGATCAAGATGATCAGAAGCGCGACGGTGGAGATGACTTCCAACTCAAAGCTTGTTAGGCATTAGAGTGAAGCGAGCAGAACTGAATGACCAATACACGGTATATTGTGTAGATCAAGGTTAGAGTTTACATGAAATAGAAGCCTCTATATATAAGGTTTTAGGTAGTTTAGGGGAGGCTTCCTGAGATCATAAATAGGCATACTGTAATCGGCCAAGATGGAATCGGGGAAATCGGGAGATACGAGGCTATGCGCGAGAGAGCATAGTCGAGAAGGAATGGTCCGAAAGAAATACAAATAGAAAGGAAAGATCCGCACCACTGCCTTGCGCAGCCATGATGGCAATGGTCATAGCCTCTCACTGCCTAGAAGGCAGTGTCATCCAGTGTCAGAGTAGGGAGATTGCCGTTCCAAAGGAGATCGCTGGAGTCAAAGAGTAGGTCATCCCAGAGACCCGGGGTGAGGGGTGGAGTGGGTAGGGAAAAAGGTAGTACCCCCTCACTATCTGTAACACAGAGTATTTAGCAGCTCATCCTTCAAAATCTGAGGGTAAAGGTCTCCATCCATTCTACCATCAATCTTGGCAGCATAGCCAACTCCCTGCCAAGTCATACACCCCCATATTATGAGAGAACCTCCTTCAAATTTCAGGGTCCCTTCAACCAGCCTATCATTAAGCCCTTCATCTGTTTTTTTCCACACCCATTTTCGCCCATCTGATCCTAGGCGATTGATTTTAGTCTCATCAGACCATACTACCTTCTTCCAATCCTCTATAGTCCAAACTTTATGAGTATAGGCAAAGTCCAAGCAAGCCTTGTAATGCCTAGCTGACAGAAGGGGGTGTTTAGACTTTACCACAGCCTTTATACTAGTTTTTTTCAAGTGCCGGCATACAGTGGTGGTAGATAGGGGTTGGTTAACCACACTGGTGAGAGCCTTGGTCACCTGGACAGCATTTTCAGCCTTCCCAAATGAGATGAGATGAATGGCATGGCAAAGGTTGGTAGGGGAAAGCTTGGATGGATGACCTCCAATGGACTTCTGAAGCTCAGAACACTCTTTGGAGCAGAGCCTGGATATGGTAGACACATGGAGACCAGTGGTGGCAGCAATAGAGTGGGCAGATTGGCCAGCATCAAGCATAGAGAGAATGGTGTTTGTTTGAATAGAAGAAATGGATCTCATGATGATGTGGTTGGGAATAAAGAAGTGTGCGAACTATTTATTTCAGACTCAGACATGATATTTATATGTGTACCTTTGTTTGTATGACCAAACATTGCCACTTATGATGGTATTTCAACAAGATTTCACATTCTCTACTAAAAAATATAAAACTGTTGCAATGGTATTGCTGTTTTGAAATAGACATAACTTCACAGCCATTGAGCCAAATCACATGATCCAGAGGCCGGATTGTAGCCAAGAGGTTGTACTTTGTTTGTTCATACCAAAGCTAAGCAAAATTCCGACAGGTGCTTGTGGTGCGCTGCATGCACCATATCAGGGTTAGGCATTGCAACAGTTTTGGAGGTCACTGTACTCCAATCCCGGTTGAGAAGACAGGCCTGCATCAAAGCACAAAGGGAAACAGAAAGAAACGCGCTGCAGAGGACAATTCTGTTAGCAATCTAGAAGTGGATGAGCCCAAGCCTGTCCTAGTGAAGAAAGAAGGGAAGATGGGGTAAGGGTAAGAAACGGGCTGTGGATGAATGCGATGATGACGAGGCTGCCACCAACAGAGACCATACATGGAAATCAAAACACCATTGTATCAGGAAGTAGGGTGCCCCAGGTATGTGGTGAAGTCTCATCTTCTTTTATGCAGTACTCAGTATATCTTGTTACTACAATGCTTTTTCATTCTAATCATGTATCTCTCATTCACACATGTAACTTGATAGCACCCAGTTAGATCACAATACATCATTGTGTATGGTTATATATATCCCCGTGTGTGTGGCTGAGATTCTCATATGCAATGCTGCGATAATACAAATCTAGCGGATGTCTGATGCAACATTCCATGGATTATATGGTGTGATTAGATCATTTGCATTCCTATCCTTGATCATGGATCCTTCACTGGGGGTGGCCAAAATAAACATACATTACAGGCTTCATACAAGCAAAGATAACTATATATCAGTATATTCAAGTTTTATAATTTTTGTGATGTTCTCGTTCGACGAGTGTCCACCTCAGTCTGTTGTCCCACAAATGACTGAGGTGAGCCACTGCTACTCATTACTATCCCCATTACTTACTCCATACATAGTTACTCTTGTATAGCCGCCATATGTTCATCACATTTCCACTATGAAATCTCACAGGTTATAAGCCCTGCTGCTTTGCAATAAACAAAAGAAATACTGCGCACTATGTCAACCATCCCCATTACCACTGATACACTCCCTAGAAATGTGCCCAAACTCAATGTCAAAGGCACAAACTGGGTGATCTTCTCTTTTTGTTTCCAGACCACTGTTGAAGCAAAAAAGATGTGGGGTCATTTTGATAGAACCGCAGTGAAATCCATGTTCACTGACCCTCTGACAAGTGACAAAACTGAAACTCTTCAAAAGTGGCAAAAGAATGAAGGCATCTTGAAGCATCTACTCACTCAACACATTCCAGACTCAACCACACTGAAGATCCAAAAATCGGAACTGTAAAAGAGATGTGGGCCAAGATTGAATGCAAATATACTGAAAAGGGAACCTACACACAAACAAACCTACACACCCAGTTCCTGAACTCAAAAACGACCAAAGGAGGTGATATTCACCAGTTCCTTGATGGTCTGTGGATGAAGTGAGAAGAATTAGCATCTGTGGGTGTAGAGATCAATGAAAAAGATTACTGTTTGACAATCATAAAATCCCTCCCTTTATATGTACCTCACCAACTTTGCATCGAGCCAACTTGCTGCCACTTAGCTATATGTGTCCATGAAGACCACCAAGCCTGACACCCTAATCTCACTCATCAGCAAGGAAGCTGAACGTCAGAAGACAAAATATGCCAGTTGAAGTGATATGAAAAATTGCAACGAAGCAATGGCTATGACCCTATCAACTCATGGATGAGGCAGGAGTAGGTGGCCCCTTCTAGCAACCGCTTGAAGCACAAATGTTGGACCTGTGGTTTTGAAGAATATTTAGCATGGGATCATGATAAGAGCAAGAAGAAGAAGATACTTCCCACTTGCAGTGCGCATGCCGCTCTTGATGATGACTCTGAAGATGGAGTATTTGGAGTGGTCAAGGATGACGAATCACTCCCTGATCTGATGTCAACTGAGTTTGACAGTGATGGAGACCACAAAGACATACCAGATAGAGTAAACACCTCTGATGAAGATGATGACTGGTTCTTGGTTGGTGATGACAGCCAATGGGGCTGTGGATGGGAGGATGAAGAGCTTTGAGTGCAAGAGGCCAACAATGAGACATTGAGTGGCTGCACTGGCCTTCCCCCCACTGCCAATGAAAACCTAGAGAATGTTGCCATGGAAGCCAATGACCAGGCAACCAAAAATGCCCACGTCGAGCTGTATGACTTAGGTATCACATGTTATACATATCACCCCTGACCAGAACCACATGATAAACCTCTGAGACATTGCACCCAAGTCCTTCACCACTATGAACAAGCAAGAATTCAGTGTCACTGGAGTAGATGATCTGATCATTGAAATCCCTAACAGAATTGAGATCTCTAAACTATGCCTGACAGAGGTTTTGTACTCACCCAAGGTGGGATACACACTTGTGTTGATCAGCCGTCTTAATAAGCTTGAACTCTTGATGACCTTTACAGATAGATACTGCACAATCCAAAGCACTGATGGAGAGATGATTGGGTGCATACTGCAAGCTGTCAAAGGCCTGTATTATATTGTACATGAGGGGGAGCATGCTGGCACTGCAACCGAACAACTCACTGTGATGGAGCTCAGCGCATGGGCCATATCATGCCAAATGTTGCTTGCCACCTCACCAAAAAAGGTCTTGTCAGTGGCCTCGAGTTCAATTTGAATGAACCAGATACCTTTTGTGAATCATATATCTATGGGAAAGCCACCCAAAAAGCCATAGTGAAGGAATACGAAGGTCTGCGCACTGACTTGATTGGCAGCATCATTTATTCTGATGTTTGGGGCCCGTCACCCATTGTGATGCTAGGAGGCAAGCACTACTATGTGACATTTACAGACGATCACATGCAGGTTACCCATTTTCATCTTCTGTCACAGAAGAGTGAAACTTTCAATGCCTATCATGGCTTCAAGACATGGCTAGATAGGCAACTAACAGCAAAAGTCAGGCTACTTCACTCAGATCGAGGGGGAGAATATCAGAGCAAGAAATTTGTGCTTTACCTTCAGCAACAGGGTACCATGCAATATTTGACAGTGCACAATACACTGCAGCACAACGGCGTTGACAAATACTTGAACCGGATAATTCTTGAAAAAGTTGATGCCATGTTGCACACAAGTGAATTACCAAAGTTCCTATGGGGAGAAGGTGGCTCAAATATGTTCATGATTGTACTGCCTGTGCTGA
>JBBPSM010000671.1:0-10096 GCA_038093595.1 Butyriboletus regius
TTACGTGAATATTGTCTTCTGTGTTGCGGGGGTTGCAGCGTACTTTGGAAATTGATATGACAGATAACACATTGACCTCACACCTCCGGACTTCCTTCTCTATCCTTCTCGTCCCACATTTTAAGCAGCGTCTCCCCGAGGGATTTACCCAGAGCATAAGCTAGAGGAACAGGGACAGCATTTCCGATCTGGCGAAGTTGCTAGACAGTGGATCTTAAGCAAAGCGACATGATGCACAAAAACGGATACGTACGTCTGCTACAATTTTTGTAGGGGCATCGTTAGCGGACAAGAATTCATACTGGTCGGGGAATCCCTGGGCTCGAGCGCATTCGCGAACGCTGAGGATCCGTTTTTGCTAAGAACTCTTGTGTCACCTATCTTCCTTTTCCAACAGACAAAGCACTCACGGACGGGTGGAGGACCGTACCACCCTTGTTGTTTGGTGCGACGGTGGTCAACGCGGTTGCGAACACATGGTCAGCATCTAGGCGCTTATAAAGAGCTACAAGGAAATGGAGCAGAAGCAGCGACCGAGACGTTCGACACATACATGCATACTTCGTCTCTGCTTGCTTCTGTTTTGCAAGTTCCATCCGCAGCTTTATCGGCAGACCTTCAAGGCATTGGAGTGAACATCTCCTTAAAGGTATAGCCATCGACTTACTGAATTGGTTTGCTCCAGGGACAAGCGGTACGGCACAAACGCTGGAAAAATGAACAACGATCAATGCGGCCTGTGAACGTATTTACCGTTCTGCTACGTTGGGACGCCATCGCCTTGTGTAATGATATTTCAGGACTTGATTGATGTTTCCGTCTCGGCGTTGGCGCATCCACTTCTGATATCGTGTCAGTGGTTCGGAGCTATATTTGCGTGGTTGTGAGAAGCCAACATAGGGAGGCTTGGAAACTTCGAGGGGACAAAAGGCTGGGATCTTAAGGACATCCTTGCGTTCTCGGGCTTCCCTCTTGTCTTCCGCTGTAGGCTTCATGGTGCCATGGGGATTAATCCTGGATACCAAGGCTCTCAGTCACAGATGGACGATCCATGTGCGCGAAAGTACAGACCAGTCAAAAGGAGGCTAGTGACAACACCGTTAATGACCTGCAGACCACGTTCCTCAATGAATACATGCCAGATCTCCGATCGCTTCGTTGATAGTGACAAAATGCAGCGGCGCGGACCGATCGTCATCTAAACCACCCTCACACTTGTTCCGTATGGTGGGGTGTAAAACGGTGCCGGTTGGCAGTCCAGCACGAATCAATTTTATTGGGGAGCAGTGTGTTGGAATCGGCCATTCAGGCATCAATACGTCACGACGTGCTCCCCAAAAAATGACCCGCTTGCGGCCCTGAGGTGCGCCATACTGAGCAGCCTGGAGGACGGCAAATTTGGACTGGTATCTGTATGGGTCGTCAAACGATATCTCGGTGGACCGAAGATGAAAGGCGTACGTACCCGATGGAGGCCAAAGCACGCTGGATAAATTTCACAACCGCAAATTGTATGCCATCCTTCCTCGAAGTGGTCTTTTGGCTATGACACAAAATTCCGAAAACGTTTTCGAGGAGCATATACATCGGCCGGTAAAACTCGACGAAAGCTAGCATGTTGCACACAAGAGTGCTCCTATATAACAACACATAGGATCGCCGATGATTGATGGGAGAAACCGCCACCTACCGTATGTCGAATTCTTTCTGTTGAAGTAGGTCGTCAGGTAACGTACATCTAATGTATGCTTCACGCCACCTTGTTGTGATTCATAAGAGAAAAGCTCTGGCATGGAGGACCTAGTAATCTCTTTTTATTCATGCACAAGCACGAAACAACCAGGGTCACAAACCACCGTAGATAAAGTCCACGTCACCTGGCTTTGGCATGGGAGGTAATGGTTTCTTATCGTCCAATGAAAGTAGCGGTTTTGGTTTCTTGTTTTCTAGGGTATCGATCGCGTGTTGTAGGCATAGATTAGTGCATTGATTGTAAACGATGGTGTCCGGATGATTGCGCCTGCATAAGACATTCGTGAGTCCTAGGACGAATTGCAAACTCAACCTTACTGGTAGGTTCGTGCTGCACTGGGCGAAAATTCAATTGCCCATCGAGTCTCTACAAAGCCAGATAAATCAAAGCCGGTCCCAAGACCACCAGCGCCTGGAATCCAAGGTCAACATCAATATCAAAGTAAGACATGCGTGGAAACAAAGTCTTACCACTGAACAATTCCAACCCACGCAGATGGCCATGTCTTTTGAGGAGTAGACTCTGCCGTTCCAAAAGCCCTTCCCTCTCCGCATGACACCCTTTGCAAAAGTTAAATTCGCTTTTCGGCCAATCTTGGAGATCGTCGAGGGACTTGGGTTTCAACGAGCCGCCTTGTTGATTGACATAGTAGTGATCATCATGTTTCACCCACTCGTCGATTGTATCAGTGTCATGTTCGTGGACAACGTAACATTGGCCCTGCAGATCTTCATCGTGCACAATCTCCACAACATCGGTTTTGAAAAGCCTACGCTGCACGGATGATCAGCAAGTATAACCACTGTCTACGGAGGGGAACCCACGTCATCAGACGGTAATAAACGGCACTTGTCTTCCAACCTCACTCTTCGTACCACATCATCATACCTCTCAAATAGTTGGACCGTCACTTCGATCGGAACCTTCATTGCCTTTAGCTTTGTAATCTGACCGATCTTGTAAACGGTGTGTGTCTGTTTACGCTTGATGTAGACGAAATCGTGGAGGTGGTACGAAAAATCGTATTGCGCAAATCCACCACCGGGGATAGGACGAGGATGAGCGATGCTCGATTTCATCGCCTGAAAACCACAGGAGAGACACTGTTGATGGGTGTCACAGTGAGCAAAGGCTCGCATTGTTTCTTCCTTGCAAAGTGAGACGAAAGAGGTGTCTGCACTGTTGTACAACAAGCTGGGGACGGCAGTGTTGGCGTCAGAGGATGAGTAGACGAAGGTATAAAAATATCAAACCCGGTGAAGAAGTCGTTCTCTTCCGATGCATTCCCATCAACTGGCTCGGGGGCGTCTGGGTCAAGCTCACGGACGTTGCATTTTTGTGATAACGCGTCAATGTGAATATCTTCGCAGTCTGTTAACATGAGATAGAGAGATTGAGAATGACCGAGCTCCTGAAGAAGGGTCTTTGAGCTGTGAGTGAGCCACTGGCCGTGGAACATTTTGCGGCCTTGCTCGTCCACGAAAAGATAGCATATACGGCAGAACCTGGGGTGGGTTGGGCTGACGAAATGAACCAAGTACGAGTGGGTGACTTACCAGCGAGAATTGGCAAGTGAATTGGGTGACTGAGCAGGTTCATGGGTGTAGCTCTTTGCGCGAGCTTTGTTCTCATCTATGCCAGGTTCGACCATAACGGTATCGCCGATCTAAAGGCGCGATAAAGAAGAGGGGAAGTTGGGTGACTGACAAACGCACAGAATAGACAACACCGTCGACGCAAACGGATTGGTAGTAGCCCGGATGATCTGTGGGAAGGCCCCATTCGACAGAGCTGGGGTTCGCGAGGTGGACGAGAGACGCGTGGGTGGGCTGCGACTCATCCATATCGGTGTCATCCTGGACAGGGATGTTCGCGAGCTTTATGTTTTGTTCGAAAAGCAGCTTTGTGACGCGAGCAACGACAGTGGTGACGACAGTTGGGTTGCGGTGTTCAAGGACTTGAAGTTCCGGATTACCCGAGGAGATGCGAGACTGGAGGCGGGGGCGGGATGAGCTGGATGACTTGGGCTCGGATTCAAACTCGTATGAGAGCTGATGACCGAGGAGGGTGCGGAACAAGGGAGTACGGCGGATGCTGATGGGCTCATTAGCATGGAGGTCGTCGAGAACAGCCAGTAAATATGATTTCTAGGAAGAGAGGTGAGGAAAGCAAGCAGGAAGTGGAAAAGACATACGACATCGTCTGACTGGACATCGTCTTCGGTGATGCTCCTGCCAAGGATTTTGAGGGAGACTGCGACGTCGTCATCGGAGGTAGGGGAGACATCAAGAGAGCGAATGAAGTCATCGTAGCTAAGCCTGGGACGAGAGAGGGCGGAGGAGACGACGAGGTGGAGGACGCGGTGTTTGAGCCAAAAGCTGGTATAGAAACGGTTGTAAAGTGGCGAGGGGATGTCGAGGATGTACCAAGCATACTGGGTGAGGATGTAGATGTTGCTGTGGAGGATGAGAGAGAATGCGAATGGAGAGAGGGAGAGAAGGCACCTGTCAAGACGGCAGTGGCACTTCTTAAAGTCGTGGAAGGAAAACCTCTTGATGGGGGTTAGCTTGACGCGTTGTATGCGGTCCTCGGCAATCGGGTCGTCGTCGCCACTATGTTCGGGTACTTCGTCTGCGTCCTCTTGGCCTTGATCGTCGTCGTCGTTGTCGTCGTCTTCCTCATCGTTGTCTACCCAAGCCGTAACACAGCCGGAGGCAGAGAAGGACAGACTCGGGTTGAGAGAAAGCTCGAGGAGGCGAGCGACGGGGACGAGCTGGAGAGTTGTGTTGTCATATATAGAAAAGTCGGTGAGGACACGGACGGGGACGTCGTCGTCGCGGTCATTGTCGAGGGGGTCTGTCTCGTTGATGATCTGGAGGTCAGGCCCCTCTGGGAACTCATGCTCAGCTGGGACGTGGAGGATGGGCTGTTCGGGAGATGTCCAACGAGGGGGCGGGGGTGGTGTACGGTCGCCGTCGCTGTCTGGTAGGGGGGACAGCGACTGACGCGTGCGTTTCCTCGCCATGGGCATTGTTCAAAACGCGAGTTCCGAAAGAAGCAGGTAGTTGTTACTTGCTAGAGATGCACGTGATCTCCACCTTTGCAACACTGACCAATGGCACGCCGACACCCACTCGTCGTCGCCCTCGTCCTCGTCGCCCCGCTCATCCCCGCCCTCACCGTCCCCGCCAAGCGGGACCATGCGACGTTCGACTACTTCCTTCTTGATCACCATCCCGCCCCCTCCGCCCTCTCTGTCGACGAGTGTGTCGCTGAACTCGACCTTGGCCTAGAGCTTGTCGGGCAAGTCGGCGAGCTCCCCAATGCATGGCTCCTTAGCGCCCCAAAACACTCACTGCCACATCGCCACCCCGTCCTCTCCCGCTACGACGCCTTCCGCGCACACGCAGCCATCCATCCCCGCGATGACCGTACCCGCAGCTTCCTCGCTGCTATCAACCTGCTCGAGCATCAGCTCCCACGGCAGCGGGCAAAACGTGCCCCGCCCCCCATTTCTCCGGAAGATTCTGCCGCCACCATTGGCGCCCGTCTTGGCGTCACAGATCCTCTCTTCACACAGCAATGGCATATCGTCAATGAAGAGTTCCCCGAACACATGATGAACGTCACCGGTCTCTGGGAAATCGGCATAACCGGTCAGGGCGTCATCGCATCCCTCGTCGACGACGGCATCGACTATGAAAGCAGGGACCTTGCCGACAACTTTGTACGTTCTTCCTGCCCTTGACGCCTGAATCACTCCTCATGCCTCCTAGGACGCTGAGCATTCCTACGACTTCAACGATCACACACCCCTCCCAAAACCGATCCTTGCCGACGACCGCCACGGCACCCGATGCGCTGGACAGATCGCAGCTGCGAAGAATGACGTCTGCGGCATCGGCCTCGCCTATGATGCAAAGTTGGCAGGCGTGCGGATCCTCTCCGGTCCAATCACGGATGTTGATGAAGCCGCGGCACTCAACTACGGTTTCCATGATGTCGACATTTATTCCTGCAGCTGGGGTCCCCCAGATGACGGCAGGTCCATGGAAGGTCCAAGCTACATCATTCACAGGGCCTTCCTCAACGGTGTACAGAATGGCAGACACGGCAAAGGCTCCATATTCGTATTTGCCAGTGGCAATGGCGCTATGTCTGGCGACCAGTGCAATTTCGATGGTTATACCAACAGCATCTACTCCGTCACGGTTTCCGCCGTAGACTACAAGGGCCTCCACCCTTACTACTCAGAACCTTGTGCAGCCAATATGGTGGTTGCCTACAGCTCAGGCAGCGGAAAAAACATCGTCCGTACATCCTTTCCTCTCCTTTCACCTTCTCTCATCCTCCCCCAGGTTACTACCGACGTGGGTGAAAATGCCTGTTCCTCCAACCATGGTGGCACTTCTGCTGCTGCGCCGAATGCAGCAGGTGTCTTTGCCCTAGCCCTCCAAGCCCGGTCAGTCTCTCCTCACGTTCTCTTACCTGTCTGACACCACCTCACAAGACCCGACCTTACTTGGCGAGACATACAACATCTTTGCGTTCAATCGGCCCAAATGATCAACCCCGAGGACCCGGACTGGGAAAAAACAGCCTCGGGCAGGCCGTTTAGTTACAAGTACGGGTATGGTCAGCTCAACGCGTACGCGTTTGTCACAGCCGCACAGAACTGGGCGCTTGTCAAGCCCCAAGCCTGGTTCCACCCATCCGCGGTCCAGCTCAATAACGGTTCCTTATCAGACCCAGAGGGCACCATGACCGGAGGTGTGCCCATTCCGCCGGGAGGGGTTAATAGCACGTTCACCGTCACAAACGATATGCTGCTCGAGCATAACCTCGAAGGGCTCGAACAATTAACCATTGCTGTCTGGATTTCCCATACTAAGCGAGGTGATGTGGAAGTAGAACTCATCAGCCCCAACGGCATAAAGAGTATCTTGGCTGCAGTGCGCAAGCAAGATTTTGCGAATACTGGATTCAAAGGCTGGCGGTTCATGACTCTCAAACACTGGTAGGTTTCTTTCTTTCTTCGAAACTCACTCGTTCACTCCAAAACAGGGGCGAGAATCCGATCGGCGACTGGACCATCAGGGTATCTGATCAGTCAGACGCAAATCACAATGGAACGTTCCATGGTTGGCGACTTATGTTCTGGGGTTCCACTATCGATCCTGCCCAAGCCAAGACATACGTCCTCCCCACTAACGACGCAATTCTCCCATCTTCCGAAGAATCAGAGTCAGTCGAAGTCCCTACCCCTTCTTCTGCTAAATCACATCCCAAACCCACATCGGGCCTCCCGAGCGATCATGACACGGCAGAAGGCGAGGCTGACCGACCCGCCTTCCCAGGATCACCTCCGATACCCACCATGACCCCCACTCCTGACGAAGGCTGGTTCTCCGACATGTCTAACCTCGTCTCCAACTCCAAGTGGTTCTTCGTCGCAATCAGTGCTGTGATCCTCTTTGCTGTTGGCGCTGGCATCTTCTTCTGGAGGAGACGCGCAAGACGCCACGCCGCATATTCGTCTCTTGTGGATAGCGACCTTCCGATGAGTTCTGTTTCTGGAGGCGGCGCACGCCCGAGACCAAGAGCAAAGGAATTGTATGATGCATTTGGCGAAGTATCTGATGACGACGAAGATGCAGACGAACAGACCATGCTCCATCCTGGCCGACCCTTTGATGACCATCACGAGCCGGGGCTGGGTTTTCATTCTGAATTTCTGAACGACGATGACCCCGCCTCCGCGGAGCCAACGCCGAGGTATCAAGATGATCCTCAACCGCGCGAGGGGGGACCAGCAAGTCCCGGGAGTGGAAGTGGGTCTAGTTGGGAACATGCTTCACAAGAACACTCAGGATAGTGCAACATCTTATATCTATGGACATATTTCTGCATATATCAACTGGAGGGAATGGTTACAGATTGACGGTACAATCGAAAGCAAAACATAGAAGCAGGATATTTCTCAGACGCTGATGAAACGCAACTTTGACCCATTTGCCACGCGTGCCCAAACGTCTATGGATTCGTACTACACACGGAGATGGTGAACGGCGCGCAGTATGAGACAGGAAACTTCATCTTACCTCAGCGATGGTATCATTGAGCTGCGCTTCAGTATACCCAGCACCCAATACCCTGGATCGCACGTCAATGAGAGCCAACTCTCCGTCGTCGTCGTCTTCGCTCGAGTCGACATCCATTTCGCGTTCGCCCCCAGGACCTTTGCCGAACCTGCGCTGTCTCTTTCTTCGCTTGCCGCCACCTTCCCCAGCCATGTTCTTGATAAGTCGAAAGATCTGGCTGATGGCCGATCGATCAGGTTCATACTCTTTATCTTCATCATCTTCGAGACTCTCCTTGCTGCACTCCATCAGACGCAGAGCCTCGTCGACGTCACCATGTTCCACGATGTCTGCAAATCGGAGACGCGCAAGTGCTTGAGCAAGGCGGAGCACGCCAAGCAACGTACGTGCCGATGTGTAAGTATGTGATTTCTTCTGGGCTGCCTCCTCTTTCGAGAGCTTGCGCAAACGCACGTAAGAGTCTACGATATAACTCGAGACTGTAGGCGGGACGACAGGGCGCTTGAGGCGTGCCTGTGCAATGTAATGTCTGTTTCCATGCATCAGTAATGTCAACGTGTATGATAGAGCGACCTCATGAACGCTGACCGCATCAAAGAGGGATCGATAACATCGTACTCAAGTTTGGGGTGAGTGTTGTGCATGTGCACGTGCGTGACATGCTGAGCCAACCGCTCGTCGTCTTCGCGCGTTGGTTTGTCGAGAATCAAAAAGAGGAGGTCAAAACGTGACAGGAGCGCCGCAGGCAAGTTGATGTTTTCCACAGGAGATACTTTCGGGTTGTAGCGTCCATAGAGTGGGTTCGCAGCGGCGAGAATAGATGTTCGAGCGTTAAGAGTGGTTGAGATACCGGCTTTGGAGATGGAGATTGTTTGTTGTTCCATCACTTCATGGATGGAGGTTCGATCAGCTTCTTCCATTTTGTCAAACTCATCGATGCAACAGATGCCATTGTCAGCTAACACAAGAGCGCCCCCCTCTGGACCCATTCTTGTCAGCACGTAGACCGTCTATCAAGGGGAAGTCACATACCAAGAACCATTTCATCCGTGACCGGGTCTCGCATAACAGCAGCTGTGAGACCGACGCCGGAAGAACCCTTGCCTGTGGTGTACACACCGCGTGGAGCAACCTTTGAAATATATTTAAGCAGTTGTGACTTGGCAACACCGGGGTCACCCATGAGACAGATGTTAATGTCGCCACGAATCTTCATTCCATCACCCATGGTTTTCGTGACTCCCCCTACCAGTAACAGGAGGAGTGCCTTCTTCACGTCTTGGTGTCCATAAATCTCTGGAGCGATGCTTTGGGCGAGCTTGTTATATAACGCAGGGTCTCGCTGCATATTAGCGATCTGTGCTTGTATCTGCGGTGTCATCTCCATGTCGCTGTACTGCTTCTTCAGCTGATGGATATGTTGTACTTCCAGGTATGTATCGGTGAGCAGCCCTGCTCGAACGGCTTGGTATCCAGTGTATGGTATAGGAAGGAAAATGCCTCCAAGATGAACCACATCTCCAGGATTCATCATGCGAACTAGGTTCCCGTTCACGTGAACCGTCATGGATCTAGGGATGTGACCGACTGGAACTTGGTCAGCCTGCAAAAGTTTGAGCAAGAAAATGAAAGGACTTGAGGAGAGGGACAAACCATTTCCTGGATTTTAACTTCCTGGAATGGGCTGAAGCGGCAAGCGCGCGTTTGCATGTGTAGAGACCCGCGGATGCCGTTCTTTTTGCACTCATTTTCGTTTTGACAGTCGGTGATTGGGGAGAATGTCTTGCTCGAGATTTGTTGAAACGTTTCTGATCCACACATGTCACACGTGTAGGCATTTACGAGTAGGAGAGGCTTGACTTCTGAAACGCGAGTGACAATTCCGCGAACAGTAATCAGCCGTCCCAGATGAGTGCCCTTGACATCACGGACTGCCAGCGCAATGTCAGACCGCAGAGGCTGGAAGTAGATATTACTAAAGTGATGATTAGTGTGATACACGCCATATGGTAGCGATGACACGCACTACCGCCGCAAGAGATGATCGGGAAAACCTTCCTGAACTCCCTCTGTTCGCTCGTTCCGCTCACGTCGCTGGTGGAGGATAACATCGATGACCTCGTCATGTTCACTTATGTCCTTAGTCGGGGTTGGAACAAGCTTGTCGATGGCTTCGCAGAATAGCTGGACATAGCGCCGGGTATTATTTTGGATACGAGCCACAAGTTCGGCAACGGTCTTC
>JBBPSM010000674.1:0-10058 GCA_038093595.1 Butyriboletus regius
GTGTCACGTGACTAAGTCTAGGCCTAGGTCAGGTGATAGTTTCTCACAGTCACGTGCACTGGTCACGTGATTTGAAAAGTAAGGATTAAACGCGATGAAAAGTTTGAAAATATTCATTATTATAACAGAAAGTGTAGGTTCAACAACAAGCTCTGCATGTTCTGTGGCCTACCTGGCCACATGGCAAAGGATTGCCCCAAGTCGACCTCCAGCGCGTCCAAGGGTTGCGCCGCGACCACCACTCCGGAAACCAAACTGGAGGTCTCTATGGAGGCAAAAAAATAGTCCACGACCTCCATGACTCTACACAGACTGGAAGTCGCATTGAACCCACTTGTGCAGCTAAGGAGATCCGCCTCAATGTGTCTGCTCTTTCCAATCCCAAATCCCTCATGCCCTCTGTCTCCTTAGTCTCCTATCAAATTCTGCCCTTTTCCACGCTTGTAGACTCCGGCTCCTTCGATTGTTTCATAGATACTACATTCATTAGTAAATATGAACTTTCCACCTATCCTGTCCCTCCGCTCCAGCTCCATCTCTTCAATGGAACTACCAACAGTACGATCACCCGAGCCACCAACCTCTCAGTCCGCTTCGCAACCAGTGACATCACTCCGACGACTCTCTACGTCACTCTGCTGGACTCCGCCTGCTCTATTGTACTAGGACATAACTGGCTCACCTGCCACAATCTGTTGATTGACTGGATCACGAGCAGTATCATGTTCCGTTCATCCGAGCAGCAAGTGCCAGCAATCCTGAGCTCCCCTCCGCAGCCTCCGGAATCCCTTCCTCCGGCTGACACCACACCAGATCCACCACGTTTCTCTGACCGCAAAGCTCCGCCCATCACATTCGTTAGTGCCCCAGCATTCATGCTAGCTTGTCGCCTCGAGAGCTTCGTTCAATTTAGTTTGCAACTCCGCCCCCAGGAGAGCGATCTCCGCTCCACTTCCATCACTCCCCCAGAATCAGTCGACCTTTCCAGTGTTCCTCAGGAATACCACGACTTCTCCGATGTCTTTAGCAAGAGCAAAGCTTCCCAGCTTGCTCCGCATTGGGAACATGATCTAAAGATCGACCTGGAGGAAGGAGCCTCTCCTCCCTTGGGAACTACCTACTCACTCTCCACCTCCGAACTCAGCTCTCTCTGTACCTTCCTCGATGAGCACCTAGCCATGGGCTTCATCAGACCCTCTTCCTCCACCCACGCCGCCCCAGTCCTCTTTGTCCGCAAGAAGGACGGTTCACTCTGCCTTTGCGTCGACTTCCAGGGACTCAATAAGATCACAAAGAAAGACCGCTACCCACTCCCCTGTATCTCCGACCTCCTAGACGCTCTGAGCCGCGCAAAAATATACACCAAGGTCGATCTCTGGCATGCCTACCACTTGGTATGCATTGCCGATGGAGACGAATGGAAAACCTCCTTCCGAACGTGCTACGGCTCCTATGAGTGGCTGGTAATGCCTTTCGGCCTTACCAACGCCCCTGCGGCTTTCCAACGGTTTGTCAATACCGTATTTGCAGATCTTCTAGATGTTAGCGTGATCGTCTACCTGGACAACATCCTGATCTTCTCCGCAGATAAAACCGCTCACAGAGAACATGTCCGGGAAGTCCTCCGATGACTCCGCAAACATGGGCTTTACGCAAAACCCGACAAATGCGAATGGTCCACCGACACTACAGAGTACCTTGGCTACATCATTATGCCCTCCGGTCTTACTATGTCTTCGGACAAAGTCAAGGCTGTGCAGGACTGGCCGGAGCCTTGTAAAGTCAAGGACATCCAATCTTTCCTCGGATTCGCTAATTTCTACCGGTGATTTATCGCCAACTATTCCGACATCGTCATTCTGCTAACCCAGTTGACCTGCAAAGGTATCCCTTGGCTCTTCGGAGATGACTGTTGATCCGCCTTCCTTTCGCTAAAGGAAGCCTTCACCACCGCTCCCATCCTTACCCATTGAGCTCCCGATGCTCCGATGATTATAGAAACTGACGCCTCTGACTATGCCATCACCGGGATTCTTTCCATCCGCTGTCCAGATGAAGAACTCCGGCCCGTCGCCTTCTTTTCATGGATGCTCACTGCTCTGGAGCTCAATTATGACACACATGACAAGGAGCTTCTCGCCATCCACGAGTCTTTCTGGGCTTGGCAACATTATCTCGAAGGCTCCGGCACTCTGATTGATGTCATTACCGACCACCAGAACTTGGAGTACTTCGCTACCTCGAAACTCCTGACCCGCCGGCAAGCCCAGTGGTCAGAGTTCCTCTCCCAATTCCACATGATCGTCCGCTTTTGCCCTGGACAACTTGGCACGAAACCTGATGCCCTTACTAGACGCTGGGACATCTATCCCAAAGAGGGGGATAAGGACTACGCTCGCATCAATCCGCACAATTTCTGCCCTATCTTTACACAAGAACAGCTCGCTTCTTCCCTCTGCGCTACTTATCTTGCAGCTCTGGTACTCCGGGCTAGCACCCTGTTTGATATAGAGCAACTCCACAGCAACATCCTATCCACACTCCCCTCCGACCCACTCGCCGAACTACACATGTCCTCCCCCAATCCAGACTCATGCTGGTCAGTCAACGAAGATGGCTTTCTCTGTCTTGACAAACGCATCTATGTCCCCGATGCTAATGACCTCCGACTCCGAGTCCTCCAGTACAAACACGACCATCCCCTCTCCAGACATTTTGGCCAAAACCGGACTTTGGAACTTGTACGCCGTAAATGCACTTGGCCAAGGATACGGACATTCATCAAAGAATACGTCTCCTGCACCACTTGCGCCCGCGCAAAGGTTCCAAGACACCGACCCTATGGGTTGTTGAAACAACTCCCCATCCCCAAGAAGCCGTGGAACTCCATCTCTATGGATTTCATCAAGCAACTTCCCTCGTCCTCCGGATTCACCGCCATCCTCGTCGTCGTGGATTGATTATCCAAACAGTGCATTTTCATCCCGACGCACAACATGGTAACTTCCCCGGACTTGGCAAGACTCTTCCTACTCCATGTCTTTTCTAAGCACAGAGTTCCCTCTCATATTACCTCTGATCAAGGTTCGGAATTCGTCTCACACTTCTTCCACTCACTTGGAAAAGCTCTCGATATCCACCTCCACTTCACCTCCGGTTATCACCCAGAAGGAGACGGTTAGACAGAACGTATGAACCAGACTCTCGAACAGTACCTCTGCATTTACTGCAACTACCAGCAAGATAACTATTCCGAGCTCCTGCCTTTGGCGGAGTTCGCATACAACAACGCTCCGAGTGCTACTACCAGAGTCTCTCCATTCTTTGCCAACAAAGGCTACCATCCCAATGTCACAGTACATCCTGAGCGTGACCTCACCTCCGCTAAAGCTCGTGAGTACTCCATAGACCTTGATTCCCTCCACGATTATCTCCGTGAGGAGATGGCTGCCGCCCAGAAGCGTTACCAAGGACCTGCAGATGCTAGGTGATCTCCAGCACCAGACTTCAAAGTTGGTGACCCGGTCTTCGTAAAAGCAAAGTACTTCCGCTCCACTAGGCCTTCGAAGAAACTCTCCAAGAAGAACCTAGGGCCCTACCCAATTATCGCTCAGGCAGGCTCCCACTCCTTCACTCTCCGACTCCCTGAGTCAATGAAGTCCGTTCACCCGGTCTTTCATGTCTCACAGCTAGAACCCTCTGTACCCAACATCATACCTAACCGGGTACAATCTCCGCCACCTCTGGTCAAAGTAGACAGAGAACCAGAGTACAAAGTTTCAGAGATCCTCGACTTGAAAATAGATCGACGTCACTGGAATTGCAAACTCCTGTACCTTGTCCGTTGGTCAGGATACAAAGGAACAGACAAAGGAACAGACGAAGAAACCTCCTGGCTTCTAGCCACCGAACTCAGTCACGCTTCCGAACTTGTCCACGACTATCACACTCGCTATCCGGACAAACCCGGACCTCACTCCACATGATCAGACAAAAAACCCCATTAAAAAAAGAAAAAGAAAAAAGACAAGTACACTAACTACTACACTTTTTCTTCCTCCTCACCTCCCTCTTCACTTTCCTCCTCATCTTCCTTGATGACCTCCATGGCCAATCCGGCCAACTCCGACTCCACCTCCTTCTCCTCCCCTTCTTCTATCTCCCCCTCTGACTCCTCACTCTCATATACCTCCTCCACTTTCAACTCCACCAGGCGCTCCAGCAGAGAATTCTGCTGGTCGAGCCGCCTGTTCTGCGACTTCAGGGCGTCCTGGATCTCCCGAAGGATCTCCGAGAGCCCTGCCATCGCTCCTGGTCCTGCCTCATCTCCATTGGAGCTGCTAGGCCCTGCCTCGTCCCCTCCTACTCTCCTCCGCTTCCTCCGCCTCTCCAGCTGCTCCTCCCTGGGCCGCTCGCACTTTGCCTTGGCGTCGCGACACTCGGTGCATGACCTGGATTTTCCGGGGGCAAGCACGCACTCGAGCCCCCGGCGTTCACAGCGCGAGCATTGCTGCTCTGCCGATGCCCTCTTCTTCCCCTGTACGACGCTCTGTCGCGTCCGCACCTCCTCCGCCTGTCATCTGTTAGCTCCGACGTACTCTGGTGCACTGTCACTCACCCTTCTCATGGCCTCCAACTTGGCCTCTCGACGCGCCCTCTCTGCCTCCTCCTGTGCTTTCCACTCCGCCTCCTCACATGTCCTCCTCTCCGCCTCCTCCTTCTGGGCCTGCACTCTTCTCCGCCGCTCGGCGTACTTGGCGCTGCTGACCTCCTCGTTGTCATCCTCGTTCTCCGCGATGCGTTCGTTGGACCACTCTTGGATGTTGTTGAGGCCGGACATGGTGGTGGTCAAGGATTAAGGAATATGCGGAATTGACCAGATACACCTTCAACCTTTATACCTGGACAGATCCACACTCCACATTTTTTCGGACTCCGGTTTTTCCTACTCCACATTGTCTCTCGCCTAGGCCTTCAGGGGTTCAGGCCTAAGAGGGGGATACTGTCATATCCTGTGTAACTCGACAAGTCCAACTCCAGACCTCCATCCACAACTCCGGTGCATTCTCCTGCGGAGTACACTCTCATACCCTTGGACTTGTGACCCCCTGTTTAGTATTCATACTTCTTCATTCATACATAAACCTATGTTTCCTCATCCATCCTAGTCACGCTCCCTAGCTGTCTCCGAACCAGTGTCTGTCTCGCTTAGGAGCACCACTCCGGCCAGGTCCCATCTCCGTTCTCCTTACTCAGCTACTTACTCATTACACCTTACGAACTCCGTTAGTAATCTCGATTCTGATAGTATATAAACCCTCAGTACTACTCCTGTAGAATCAGTTCGAATATCAACTCTAAACATCACTCCTGTCCTCTGTCTGAGTCTCGACGACTCACTCCGACCTCCACTCGACTTGACGTTCGACCATGTCAAGCCCGTACCTCTGATCCTCCTACGTCCTAGAAATCCGGGACATCAGACTCGAGCAAGGGCGCACCACATAAGGTGAAGCCAAGTCCCGACACCCTCAAGTAACTCCAGTTCATCGGAGTTGCATCAGAGTTATTTGTTCTTAACAGAAACCAGGGAAATTCGTTGGCAAAAATGCGCTTCTCGACAGTGGAGCCACTGGTTGTTTCATCTCAAGGAAACTGGTGGCACCACTACGATTACCGGTCCGTGAATTGGAACATCCAATCCGAGCATGGAACGTGGACGATACCCAGAATCAGTCTGGGCAGATTCGGTTCAAGACAACGATTGTCTTGGAGTATGGAGGACTAATGGAGCGATGGGACCTCCTAGTCCTGGAATGCGGCAAGGATGATATCATCCTAGGACTCCCTTGGCTACGGGCCATCAACCCAGAAATTGACTGGAAAAGTGGATGGGTAACAATAGCGCCGTTGCACTATCGGTATACGACAGGAGACACCCCTGGTACCATCAAACAGAGATACCTGCTGAGGTATCTGGGCCACGATGAAATGGCTCACGTAGAGGACGAGATCCACCTAGCAACGCGGTCCTGGGAACCCATGCAACAGGCTGGATTCATCAATGCGCACGGAGGAATAGGGCCGGACTGTATGCTCAGAAGAGCTACTCTCTCAATGGCCATTGCTCAACAGGCACACAAGACAAAGGTTTCACTCCCGAAAGCCTTTGAGACTTACAAGGATGTCTTTGTGGAGAAGACAAACATGAAACTACCCCCCTCCCGACCATATGATCACACCATTGAGCTTAAGGACTCATTTGTCCCAAAACGAGCCAAAGCCTACCCTCTGAACCCTGCGAAACAAGAAGCCTGCAAGGAGTTCATCAAAGAACATCTAGAGACAGGGAAGATCTCTCCATCAAAATCTCCCCAAGCCACCCCCTTCTTTTTCATCCAAAAGAAGGATGGGAAACTCCGACCCTGCCAGGACTACTGGTATCTAAACAGCCACACCATCAAGAACGCGTACCCTCTCCCCTTAATTTCTGACCTCATGGATAAATCAAAGGGATCGTCGATCTTCATGAAGTTCGATGTACAATGGGGCTACAACAACATTCTGATTAAACCGGAAGATCACTGGAAGGCCACCTTCCTCACCCCGCTCAGCTTATTTGAGCCAAATGTGATGTTCTTTGGGATGTGTAACTCCCCGGCAACATTCCAGGCCTTCATGGACGACCTATTTGGCAATTACATCACAGAAGGATGGCTGGTGATCTACATGGACGATCTGTTGATCCACTCAACAGATCAGGAGACCCATGATGAAAGGATGCGGAAGGTCCTAGAATGCTTCCGACAACATGAGATGTACCTCAAACTGGAGAAGTGCACCTTCTCGGCAGAAGAGGTAGAGTATCTGGGAATGATCATAGGGAAGAATGGGGTCCACATGGACCCAACCAAACTCAAGGCCATCAAAGAATGGAAACCACCCGTTAACATGAAGGATGTCCGCTCCTTCATCGGCTTTTGCAATTTCTACAGGAAATTCATCCCCTCCTTCTCCGACATCGCGCATCCGTTACTGGACCTTACCAAGAGCACCACCACTTGGTGCTGGAGTGAAACCCAGGAGAACGCCTTCCGAAAGTTGCAACATGCCTTCACTAGAGAACTGGTGCTGGCCTTCCCTGATATGACAAAACCCTTTACCCTCATGACCAACGCCTCACTGACTGCTTTGGGAGCAGTCTTAATGCAATCTGATTCCAACGGGGACCTATGTCCATGTAGATATCTTTCCCAGACATTCTCTCCACCGGAGAGAAATTATGACATATATGACAGGGAACTATTGGCTGTCATACGTGGGTTGGAGGAGTGGAGACAATACTTGCTCGGGTCTCCACATCCTGTGGTCGTTCTGACAGACCACAAAAACCTCACCTATTTCAAAGAACCTCAAAAGCTGTCATGATGACAGGCCAGGTGGCTCCTGTTCTTACAGAACTTCAATATGAAATACCAGGCACTCCCAGGCACGCAAATGGCACCGGCCGATGTACTCTCGCGTCGAGATGAAATTGACACCTCCCAGGATAATGAAGATGTTCAGATTCTTCCATCAAACACGTTTGATCACCAGGTTAGGGCAATTGACTTGGCCCTCTCACAGAAGATCAGCGATTCCATGAGATCAGATCCCCTAGTGATCTCTGCACTCTATGCAATGGAAAAAGAAGAACCTCTCTTTGCCAGATCCTCCCCCGCCAACTGGAACTTTTTGGAAGATCGCCTTTATTTTAAAGGTTGGTTATATATCCCAGGACCCACACAGAAAGACCTTGTCACCTTCACCCATGAATCCCTCAAAGGAGGACATGGTGGCCACCTTCGCACGGTGGCACTGCTCTCCAAGGATTATTGGTGGCCTGGTCTCTCTATGTTTGTCCGGAAATTCATCCAGGGCTGCTGTTACGTCGACTTGGCGCACGTGACAAGTGACACGACCGTGTTCCGTTCCCAACCACAGGCGATGTGGTCGAACACGTCTCTTCCTCTATACGGCTGAAACCTAGTCTAGGGTGGAGAGCCCTAGCACTCTAACAGCAGAGGGATCGACAGAACCTAGCCTAGGACACAAGGGGTTTTAGCGCTCTAGTGTCGATGACGATGCTCCTGTGGCGAACTGCCCCGATGGTGTCGGCGTTCTGCAGACAGGCAGCAAAAAGGGGCGCTGATGATCAAGAAGATCAGAAGCGCAACAGCGGAGATGACTTCCAACTCGGAGCGGGTGAGGCGATCGAGCAAAGCGAGCGGAACGGGTGATTACACGGTATATTGTGTAGATCAAGGTTAGAGTTTACATGAAATGGAAGCCTTCTATATATAGGGTTTTAGGTAGTTTAGGGGAGGCTTCCTGAGACCATAAATAGATATACTCATAAGCGCCCAAGATGGGATCGGGGGTAATTGGAAATACGAGGCTATGCATAAGAGAGCATAGCCGAGAAGGAATGGTCCGTAAGTAAATATGAAATAGGAGGAAAGATCCGCGCCACTGCCTTGCGCAGCCATGATGGCAGTGGCCATTGCCCTACACAGCCTAGAAGGCCGTGTCGTCCAGTGCTGGGGTGAGGAGATTGCCGTTCCAGAGGAGATCGCCGGAGTCAAAGAGGAGGTCGTCCCATAGACCCGGAGTGAGGGGCGGTGTTGGTAGCGAAAAAGGTAATACCCCCTCACTAACCGTAACAGCTGCACTATTTGCCAGTCTAATAAAGTTCAAATCCACCCTACGGTTCCCCCGGTCACCCCATTAACCTTTGAAGGATGCCGCCCTTTTCAGAATATTTTGGTGGATTTAATCACCGACCTATCCCCCTGTTGGAGATTTTGACTCGGTTATGGTCGTGGTCGACCATGGCCTTAGTAAGGGGGTAATTCTCGCCCCTTGCTCGAAAACGGTAGACACAGCTGGTATAGCCTGTCTTTTCTTTGAAAAAGTATTCCTGCAATTTGGACTACATGACAAACTTGTGTCCGATCGAGGACCGCAGTTCGCCTCAGCGTTTGCCAGAGAGCTAGCCTGACTGCTACAATATGATGTAGCCCTGTCCATGGCCTACCACCCACAAATGGACGGAGAAACAGAACAATACAACCAAGAATTGGAGACCTTTCTATAGATCTTCTGTGAAGGACAACCCCACAAGTGGCTAGAATTGCTGCCTATGGCAGATGTTATGGTTAGTGAGGGGGTATTACCTTTTTCGCTACCAATGCCACCCCTCACTCCGGGTCTATGGGACGACCTCCTTTTTGACTCCGGCGATCTCCTTTGGAACGGCAATCTCCTCACTCCAGCACTGGACGACATGGCCTTCTAGGCTGTGTAGGGCAATGGCCACTGCCATCATGGCTGCGCAAGGCAGTGGCGTGGATCTTTCCTTTATATTTCATATTACTTACGGACCATTCCTTCTCGGCTATGCTCTCTTACACATAGCCTCGTATTTCCAATCTTCCCCAATCCCATCTTGGCCGCTTATGAGTATACCTATTTATGGTCTCAGGAAGCCTCCCCTAAACCACCTAAAACCCTATATATAGAAGGCTTCTATTTCATGTAAACTCTAACCTTGATCTACACAATATACCGTGTAATCACCCGTTCCGCTCGCTTTGCTCGATCGCCTCACCCGCTCCAAGTTGGAAGTCATCTCCGCTGTTGCGCTTCTGATCTTCTTGATCATCAGCGCCCCTTTTTGCTGCCTGTCCGCAGAACGCCGACACCGTCGGGGCAGTTCGCCACAGGAGTACCGTCATCGACACTAGAGTGCTAGGACCCCTTGTGTCCTAGGCTAGGTTCTGTCGATCCCTCTGCTGTTAGAGTGCTAGGGCTCTCCACCCTAGACTAGATTTCAGCCGTACAGAGGAAGAGACGTGTTCGACCACATCGCCTGTGGTTGGGAACAGAACACGGTCGTGTCACTTGTCACGTGCGCCGAGTCGACGTAACAAAAGATCAAGGTTTTAAACTGCGAAGTGCCATCGCGCCTTCGCAATCCATCTTCAACCGAAGGTTCGGACGACGACTACAGAGGTAGT
>JBBPSM010000677.1:0-10045 GCA_038093595.1 Butyriboletus regius
AAGAGGATTGATGGTGTCTTGCTCGTGTTGCAGATCGTAAGTTGTATAGTTGACCTGAACCCTGCTGTGGTGATAAATGAAATTGTCCTTGATGGTGATACATTGCTGATCATCCTCTGAAAAGTCGCGTTTGTCACCCTCATATACTATACCATGCACTTGTGCCAATAAGTGGTCCTTTAGATTTGGGAGAAACTCCTGTAAACTCTAGTTAGCTGTGCTGTCCTTCTGTCAATATCATCTTATCCTGAATGCAGGATCATCTTGATGTTTCCTCAACCATTCAGTGAGGTCTTTCCTCTCTTGATGCAAGTCGGCTATGTGGTAATGGTCAGATGGGCAAGTGCAGACATGTCGTGCTGGTGGATTTTCCTCTGTGTTGAACTGATTGTGTGCCTCCTCAATTTTCTTGATGAAATGCTCAATGGCTTCTTGGTTTGTGATGCTCTTGACCATACTGTCCTTCCTTTCTCCTGATCATGTGAATCGCTGCTTGCAGTGGTGATGTTCCAGCTCTCCCTGGTATGCTATTGTTAGGCAGTACTATGACAAAAAAAAGTACTTATTATCTGGGTCATGTAACTGTCTGTAGTTCCATATTGCTGCACTGTGTCTGGATAGTCTCTGAGTGCATGAAACTTGTATATTGACAATTTGAGTTTTTTAACCCATGCCATTGAACTTCTCACAGTTATGTAATGTCCATGTTCCGTGGCCAGGATAGCCAGTCACCAACCGTGCGCTACATGTTCTTGAGGCAACTCAGTAGTGACATAGTACTTGCATGTCATGTGCAAGAACTTGTGGACTGACTTGCTGACATAGATGGTGGCTACATTAAAAAATTCAAGGGTCTTCTCAGTGTGCATATGCAGCTTGGCAAATGTGTGTTATGTTGAAAGGTCAAAGAGAAGGTCGAGGACGATGTCACTGTGTGGAGCTGGCAAGAGTTTCTCAAAGACAGGAATTGCACACTAGATTACTGTCAGTAGAATGTTTAAAGGCAAACCTGAGTCATCATACCTGGAGAAGATCTTCAAAGTCCCTTGTAGCTAATCTTGTCATGGCTGATGCATTTTTGTAAAACTGATGAAATTTCCCCCACCCAAACGTTGTAACTCTGCAGTACCTATTATTTGAAAATGAGTGCAGCATGTGATGTAATGTTGAATGACTTACCTGTAATTTAATTCTTGCACAGCAGTACCTCCTGCTGCATGCAAAATTCACATCAAGTGCATAAAGATTGCTTTTCATACTCCTATCTCGAACTCGTGCAACAGATCGACAACCAGCATACAGAAAAAGTTGAATGCTTTATCTGAAAGCTGTTCTGAGAATGCATTCTAGAATACATCAACTCCATATTCGGCTACTCATGAAATTACTTACATAGGTTGGCACAAGTGATTCATCCTGTAAGATGTTCTTGACTCAAACTCCATTGATACTTGCACTGTGCTGGAAGATCAGCTTGTGGGCTTTGTAAATTTTCATTTTGTATTCATCATTGTCAATCCGGAGCTTGTTATGTTGTATAACCATGTGAAAGAGGGTTCTCATTCATGGAACATCTTATTTTTCAGCCAAACAACATGGACAAAGACATATACTGAGAAATTTAGTACATGAGATCAAAACTCTATGGTTTTAGGTTAGATTACATGATGTCAGACCATTTTGGACACCTACTTCTCAGGGTAGTCTGCTGCATAAATGTAAAACTGGGAAAAACCTCAACGGGTGACTCGATCATAAGAAGTCAATATCAGATCATGCTTGTATGTCTTTCACAAACTTGTTGTTGAGCAGCAGTCTCAATACTGCCTGCATTAACTCACACTTGCTATAAGTATAGACACCACTGGATAATCCCTCTCCAAATGCATCTTTGTAGATGTCTTGAAAATTGTCAGGTAACTAGTAGATATCTATAAATCACCACTTGAATGTTATGTATATGTTAAGAATGGACAATTCTGATGCAACTCCAATGAACCGGAGTTACTTGAGGGTGTCGGGACTTGGCTTCACCTTATGTGGTGCACCCTTGCTCGAGTCCGATGTCCCGGATTTCTAGGACGTAGGAGGATCAGAGGTACGGGCTCGACATGGTCGAACGTCAAGTCGAGTGGAGGTCGGAGTGAGTCATCGAGACTTGGACGGAGGACAGGAGTGATGTTTAGAGTTGATATTCTACAGGAACAGTACCGAGGGTTTATATACTATCGGAATCGAGATTACTAACGGAGTTCATAAGGTGTAATGAGTAAGTAGCTGAGTAAGGAGAAGGGAGATGGGACCTGGCTGGAGCAGTGCTCCTAAGTGAGACAGACACTGGTTCGGAGACAGCTAGGGAGCGTGACTACGATGGATGAGGAAACATAGGTTTATGTACGAATGAGGAAGTATGAATATTAAACGGGGGGGTCACAAGTCCGAGGGTATGAGAGCGTACTCCGAAGGAGAACGCACCGGAGTTGGACTTGTTGAGTTACACGGGATATGACAGTATCCCCCTCTTAGGCCTGAACCCCTGAAGGTCTAGGCGAGAGACAATGCGGAGTAGGAAAAAAATGGAGTCCGAAAAAATGTGGAGTGTGGATCTGTCCGGGTATAAAGGTCGAAGGTGCATCCGGTCAATTCTGCATACTCCTTAACCCTCGACCACCACCATGTCTGGCCTTGACGATATCCAAGAGTGGTCCGACGAACACATCGCAGAGAACGAGGATGACAACAAGGAGGTCAGCAGCGCCAAGTACGCCAAGCGGCGGAGAAGAGCGCAGGCCCGGAAGGAGGAGGCAGAGAGGAGGGCACATGAGGAGGCAGAGCGGAAAGCGCGGGAGGAGGCGGAGAGGGCGCGTCGAGAGGCCGAGTTGGAGGCCATGAGAAGGGTGAGTGACAGCGCACTGGAGTACGTCGGAGCTAACAGACGACAGGCGGAGGAGGTGCGGACACGACAGAGCGTCGTACAGGGGAAGAAGAGGGCATTGGCAGAGCAGCAATGCTCACGCTGCGAACACCGGGGGCTCGAGTGCATGCTCGCCCCCGGAAAATCCAAGTCGTGCACCGAGTGTCGCGATGCCAAGGTGAAGTGTGAGTGGCCCGGGGAGGAGCAGCCGGAGAGGCGGAGAAAGTGGAGGAGAGTAGGAGGGGACGAGGCGGGGCCTAGCGGCTCCAATGGAGATGAGGCAGGACCGGGAGTGATGGCGGGGCTCTCGGAGATCCTTTGGGAGATCTGGGATGTCCTGAAGTCACAGAACAGGCGGCTCGACCGGCAGAATTCTCTGCTGGAGCACCTGGTGGAGTTGAAAGCGGAGGAGGTATATGGGAGTGAGGAGTCGGAGGGGGAGGTAGAAGAAGGGGAGGAGAAGGAGGTGGAGTCAGAGTTGGCCGGATTGGCCGCAGAGGTCATCGAGGAAGATGAGGAGGAAGAAGAAGTGTAGTAGTTAGTGTACTTGCCTTTTTTTTTTTTTTTTTTTGTTTTTTTTTAATGGGTTTTTTGTCCGATCATGCAGAGTGAGGTCCAGGTTTGTCCGGATAGCGAGTGTGATAGTCGTGGACAAGTTCGGAAGCGTGACCAAGTTCAGTGACTAGAAGCCAGGAGGTTTCTTCATCTGTTCCTTCATATCCTGACCAACGGACGAGGTACAGGAGTTTGCAATTCCAGCGACATCGATCTATTTTCGAGTCGAGGATCTCTGAAACTTCGTACTCTGGTTCTCCGTCTACTTCGACTGGAGGTGGCGGAGATTGTACCCGGTTAGGTATGATGTTGGGTATGGAGGATTCTAGCTGTGAGATATGAAAGACCGGGTGAATGGACTTCATTGACTCAGGGAGTCGGAGAGTGAAGGAGTGGGAGCCTGCCTGAGCGATAATTGGGTAGAGCCCTAGGTTCTTCTCGGAGAGTTTCTTCGAAGGCCTAGCGGAGCAGAAGTACTTTGCTTTTACGAAGACCGGGTCACCGACTTTGAAGTCCGGTGCCGGAGATCGCCTAGCATCTGCGGGTCCTTGGTAACGCTTCTGGGTGGCAGCCATCTCCTCACGGAGATAATCATGGAGGGAATCGAGGTCTACGGAGTACTCATGAGCTTTAGCGGAGGTGAGGTCGCGCTCGGGGTGTACTGTGACGTTGGGATGGTAGCCTTTGTTGGCAAAGAACGGAGAGACTCCGGTAGTAGCACTCGGAGTGTTGTTGTATGCGAACTCCACCAAAGGCAGGAGCTCGGACCAGTTATCTTGCTGGTAGTTGCAGTAAACACGGAGGTACTGTTCAAGAGTCTGGTTCATATGTTCTGTCTGACCATCTCCTTCGGGGTGATAACCGGAGGTGAAGTGGAGGCAGATATCGAGAGCTTTCCCAAGCGAGCAGAAGAAGTGTGAGACGAATTCCAAACCTTGGTTGGAGGTGATGTGAGAGGGAACTCCGTGCTTAGGAAAGACATGGAGTAGGAAGAGTCTTGCCAAGTCTGGGGAAGTTACCGTGTCGTGCGTTGGGATGAAAATGCACTGTTTGGATAATCGATCCACGACGACGAGGATGGCGGTGAATCCGGAGGACGAGGGGAGTTGCTCAATGAAATCCATAGAGATGGAGTTCCATGGCTTCTCGGAGATGGGGAGTTGTTTTAACAACCCATAGGGTCGGTGTCTTGGAACCTTTGTGCGGGTGCAAGTGGTGCAGGAGGAGACGTATTCTTTGACGAACGTCCGTATCCTTGGCCAAGTGTATTCGCGGCGTACAAGTTCCAAAGTCCGGTTTTGGCCGAAATGTCCAGAGAGGGGATGGTCGTGTTTGTACCGGAGGACTCGGAGTCGGAGGTCATTAGCATCGGAGACATAGATGCGTTTGTCGAGACGGAGGAAGCTGTCTTTGTCGACTGACCAGCGTGAGTCTGGATCGGGGGAGGACATGTGTAGTTCGGCGAGTGGATCGGAGGGGAGTGGGGATAGGATGTTGCTGTGGAGTTGCTCTATATCAAACAGGGTGCTAGCCCGGAGTACCGGAGCTGCAAGATAAGTAGCGCGGAGGGAAGAAGCGAGCTATTCCTGTGTAAAGATGGGGCAGAAATTGTGTGGATTGACACGAGCGTAGTCCTTATCCCCCTCTTTGGGATAGACGTCCCAGCGTCTAGTAAGGGCATCAGGTTTCGCGCCAAGTCGTCCAAGGCGAAAGCGAACAATCATATGGAATTGGGAGAGGAACTCTGACCACCGGGCTTGCCGGTGGGTCAGGAGTTTTGAGGTAGCGAAGTACTCCAAGTTCTTGTGGTCGGTAACGACATCGATCGGAGTGCCGGAGCCTTCAAGATAATGTCGCCAAGCCCGGAAAGACTCATGGATGGTGAGGAGCTCCTTGTCATGTGTGTCATAATTGAGCTCTAGAGCAGTGAGCGTCCATGAAAAGAAGGCGACAGGCCGGAGTTCTTCATCCAGACAGCGGATGGAAAGAATCCCGGCGATGGCATAGTCAGAGGTGTTGGTTTCTATAATCATTGGAGCATCGGGAGCCCAATGGGTAAGGATGGGAGCGGTGGTGAAGGTTTCCTTTAGTGAAAGGAAGGCGGATTGACAGTCATCTCCGAAGAGCCAAGGGATACCTTTGTGGGTCAACCGGGTTAGCAGAATGACGATGTCGGAATAGTTGGCGATAAAACGCCGGTAGAAATTAGCGAATCTGAGGAAAGACTGGATGTCCTTGACTTTACGAGGCTCCGGCCAGTCCTGCACGGCCTTGACTTTGTCCGAAGATATAGTAAGACCGGAGGGCGTGATGATGTAGCCGAGGTACTCCGTAGTGTTGGTGGACCATTCGCATTTGTCGGGTTTTGCGTAAAACCCATGTTTGCGGAGTCGTCGAAGGACTTCCCGAACATGTTCTCTGTGAGCGGTTTTATCCGCAGAGAAGATCAGGATGTCATCCAGGTAGACAATCATGCTAACATCTAGAAGATCTGCAAATACGGTATTGACAAACCGTTGGAAAGCCGCAGGAGCGTAGGTAAGGCCGAAAGGCATTACCAGCCACTCATAGGAGCCGTAGCGCATTTGAAAGGAGGTTTTCCATTCGTCTCCATCGGCAATGCGGACCAAGTGGTAGGCATGCCGGAGATTGACCTTGGTGTATATTTTTGCGTGGCTCGGAGCGTCTAGGAGGTCGGAGATACGGGGGAGTGGGTAGCGGTCTTTCTTTGTGATCTTATTGAGTCCCCGGAAGTCGACACAAAGGCGGAGTGAACCGTCCTTCTTGCGGACAAAGAGGACTGGGGCAGCGTGGGCTGAGGAAGAGGGTCTGATGAAGCCCATGGCTAGGTGCTCATCGAGGAAGGTACGGAGAGAGCCGAGTTTGGAGGTGGAGAGTGAGTAGGTAGTTCCCAAGGGAGGAGAGGCTCCTTCCTCCAGGTCGATCTTTAGATCATGTTCCCGATGTGGAGCAAGCTGGGAAGCTTTGCTCTTGCTAAAGACATCGGAGAAGTCGTGGTATTCCTGAGGAACACCGGAAAGGTCGACTGATTCTGGGGGAGTGATGGAAGCGGAGCAGATATCGCTCTCCTGGGGGCAGAGTTGCAAACTAAATTGAACGGAGCCCTCTAGGCGACAAGCTAGCGCGAATGCTGGGGCACTAACGAGCGTGATGGGCGGAGCTTTGCGGTCGGAGAAATGCGGTGGATCTGGTGTGGTTTCAGCCAGAGGAAGGGATTCCGGAGGCTGCGGAGGGGAGCTCAGGGTTGCTGGCACTTGCTGCTCGGATGAACGGAACGTGATACTGCTCATGACCCAGTCAATCAACGGATTGTGGCGGGTGAGCCAGTTATGTCCTAGTACAATAGAACAGGCAGAGTCCAGCGGAGTGACGTAGAGAGTCGTCGGAGTGATGTCACTGGTTGCGAAGCGGACTGAGAGGTTGGTGGCTCAGATGATTGTACTGTTGGTAGTTCCATCGAAGAGACGGAGCTGGAGTGGAGGGACGGGATAGGTGGAAAGTTCATATTTATTAATGAATGTAGTATCTATGAAACAATCGGAGGAGCCAGAGTCTACAAGCGCGGAAAAGGGCGGAATTTGATAGGAGACTAAGGAGACAGAGGGCATGAGGGATTTGGGGTTGGAAAGAGCGGACACGTTGAGGTGGATCTCCTTAGCTGCACAAGTGGGTTCAACACAACTTCCAGTCTGTGTGGAGTCATGGAGGTTGTGGACTATTTTTTTGCCTCCGTAGAGACCTCCAGTTTGGTTTCTGGAGTGGTGGTCGCTGCGCGACCCTTGGACATGCTGGAGGTCGACTTGGGGCAGTCCTTTGCCATGTGGCCAGGTAGGCCACAGAACATGCAGAGCTTGTTGTCGAACCTGCGCTTTCGTTCTTCTGAGGTGAGCTTGCCGTCTTTCCCTAATTTGGACAACAAGTCCGGTTTCGGATGAGCAGGGGTGGTAGCGCCTTTGCTTTTGGACTCTTTGGAGTCCTTAGCGTTACCGGAGGGGCACGGAGAGGATGATGTGGTGGGGGTGGATGATTTCTCGGTCTTGGGGGCGGAGGATGGGTTGGACGATTTCGTCTGCCTGCTAATCTCAGACTTGCGCTCCCAATAGTGCGTGTCGATCGCATGTGCGAGACTTTGGAGTTCGGAGAGCATTGGGGGTTTCCCGACACGCGAGATCTCATCCTTAATATGATCTGGCAGACCATTATAGAAGTGGTGCCAGAGGGCACCTTCTCCATAGCTGCGGACTTGCGAAGCAATCCAATTAAACTCTACCATGTACTTGTTGATGTGTTGCCCATCTTTCATTGACAGGTGGTCAAGTTGGTGCTGCGCATCTCCGACGGGGTCATGTGGACCAAAGTTGGTCTGGAGTTCGAGGATGAATTCTTTGAAGTCGTCCATCCAGAGGGGATGGAAAGCTGGATCTTCCATCTGGAGGAGGTCCGGTTCGAACCATTCCAGTGCCATACCCTTAAGGTAGGACTGCGCAAACGTAACTTTAGCGCGGTCTATTCCAAAGGCTTTCGGGCGGTCTTGGAAGTTCAGCTCGCACTGAACTAGGAAAACCCAGAGTTTGCGGGGTTCAGTCCCGTCAAACTGATCTGATTCCCAGACTTTAGTATGTGGGGTGTGGTCGGAGCTGGGACGACGTGTGGAACAAGCGAGGCTTTTGATGGCCTCGGCGAGCAATGTGAGGGTGTCTCGCAGAATATGCTCGCTGTTGGAGTCTGATGGCTCGTCGTCACCAGGAAAGTCGGGATCATCGTCGGACGGGTCATCTCCAGGAACGTCTGGGATGTCGCCGTTGTCTGGGAAGAGGGCGACATGCACTCTTTGACTAGAGTGCTGGCTTGCGAGAGGAGAGGTAGTAGTGTCATCGTCGGTTGGGAGTTTGATGATGTGTGCTCCTGGAGTAGGGGACTCTGGGAGTGGTCGCAACTATGAGGCAGAGGTGGGGGTTCGTCGAGTGGAGAAGCTTCGGAACTGGTCGACGAGTTCTGGACCTCGCCGACTGCTGCCGAACACGCTCAATGGGTTGTATCGTGGGGATGCAGAGGGGTTTGCGCCTAGGGCGCGAGTCTGGGATCTAGTAGTGCGTGTAGCCATAATGTGAGAGACTCGTTTGCAAGTGGGAGTTCGAATATACTGTTAAGAACGGACAACTCCGATGCAACTCCGATGAACTGGAGTTACTTGAGGGTGTCGGGACTTGGCTTCATCTTATGTGGTGTGCCCTTGCTCGAGTCCGATGTCCCAGATTTCTAGGACATAGGAGGATCAGAGGTACGGGCTCGATGTGGTTGAACATCAAGTCGAGTGGAGGTCGGAGTGAGTCGTCAAGACTCGGATGGAGGACAGGAGTGATGTTTAGAGTTGATATTCGAACTGATTCTACAGGAATAGTACCGAGGGTTTATATACTATCGGAATCGAGATTACTAACGGAGTTCATAAGGTGTAATGAGTAAGTAGCTGAGTAAGGAGAAGGGAGATGGGACCTGGCCGGAGCGGTGCTCCTAAGCGAGACAGACACTGGTTTGGAGACAGCTAGGGAGTGTGACTACGATGGATGAGGAAACATAGGTTTATGTACGAATGAGGAAGTATGAATACTAAATGAGGGGGTCACAAGTCCGAGGGTATGAGAGCGTACTCCGAAGGAGAACGCACCAGAGTTGTGGATGGAGGTCCGGAGTTGGACTTGTCGAGTTACACGGGATATGACAGTATACAACAATGTATCTTGGATATATAAGTGAGATGATAACACACATTCGCTGTTGGCTTTCCTCAAGTATATTTGCACTGATTGCCAGAAAAAAATTACATTGGCCATAGAGATGCATCGCTGAACATGACAAGTTGTGTCACATCTGACCACAACATGATGGGTATAACAAAACGTTCAAGATTGTCACCAGGATCTTGAGGCAGGAAATTGATTTGTTGGTATAGATTAATATATTCTGGGGATGAATATGCTTCACCATAGACACACATGGGAATAGAGGTGGAATTGGGCTGCCAGTATTCCTCAAATGGAGTTGTGTGGAATGTGGACACAATCAGATCTTGCAACATGCTGACAATAATATCAACAATATCATGATGATATATTCCATTAACTTTGAGCATGGGGACTGATGGATCCTTTTCACCATGTCGCCATTTTGACCGCTTGTGTGGTAATAAGATTGATACTGATGATGACTGCCAACCATGATCAGCCTTGAAAGGATTGCATTCAGCAAGAAGATACTTCTTGACTAGCTTCTTCTCGTAATCATGGTTAAATGTATCATACAGAGATGGTTGAAACTGGGGATCCTTCATGGCCTTCCAAAGGCGATTCAATTCAGCAGTGGATTTGACATTTGATCCAGTATAATGCCAACCCATGAGGATACCTGCTGTTGGGCTGCTGAATGCCGAGAACAAATTTTCTTGGGCAATTTGAGGTTCTGCTACTAGGCCATGCTGGATCGATGTGCCAATTGGAGTGTCATTTGTACCCAAGGTGGGTGCCTCAACAAAGGCATGGATATTATCTGCTTCCT